>OW028575.1:61054298-61251798 GCA_932294295.1 Alitta virens | reverse complement strand
TCAAAAAATGGCCATTATCAGGTCAATTGTTGCCCATGCTGTGCTGACTCTGGGTCAAAGGAACCAACACAGAACCAGCATGGAGCCAATCTGGCATGTTATCTGTGTGATTATGTCACGATTTGTCCAATCAACCATCCAAGTTTAAGTTTTTGCCTTTTGCCTTTAACCACAATCTCCATCCAAGTCGTGACAAATCATTATGGAAATAATTCCAGTTGGTGTTCTCATGGTAAATTGATACCAATAAGTTAATGACATCGTTTTTTTTTCTCAACTAATGCCACTCGTTTCTTCAGAAGGGCATATCAATTTCTACCGATGCATGATGTTGGCCTAGGGCCACATTCAGCTTAATCATTCCATAATTAAAAATATTGAGAACAATTTTTATTTTTAACAATGCTACTTTATGACAAAAAGAGCGTAAGGCCACTCAGGCCACCCAGGCCACCAAGGCCACCTAAGCTAATTTACTTGATTCGCACCTAGCTCGGTGGATGCATTATAAATTATAAGCATTTCCAAATTTAAGCCAACGTTGGGCCAACAGCATTGACATCGGCCTGACATCAGCTCTATTTGGTATCTGAGTCATGAATTCAAACTTTCAACATTATGATGGTGAATTATGCAATCTTTTTGCATGTACAACATGTATCTCAAACTGCCCACGTGTGAAATGAATCTTTGTGTTATTGGCTCAACATTAGCTCAGCATCAGTGGGTGGTGGTGGATTAGGGCTTTACGTCCTGTATGTCTGCACCTGAGGGGCTAATTAGGACACGTAGGGACCATGGCAATGAGACGAAGGATGAAACAGCCATCCAACTTAGGCTTGACCGGGAATCGAACTAGCTTAGCATCAGCAATAAACAGCCGACTGTTGGGCCAATTCGGAATGATTTAAAAAACCAGCTGAGGATTTGATGGGTGCGTGGATTAGGGCTTTTATGCCCTGTGTTTCTGCACCTGATGGGCTAATTAGGACAGACAGGGACCATGGCAATAAAATGATGGATGACACAGCCATCTCACTTAGCTGCTTAGGCTCGACCAGGAATTGAACCCGGGACCCAGTGGTTGAAAGCCCAGTGCTTTACCGCTGAGCTAAGACCCCTTCCCAACCAGCTGAGGGAAAACTGGTGTCAGTTTGAAAATATATATGAACCAGCCATATCCACACATTTTATTCTCAATTACTCAATATATCCCTGATAACATGCTACGTTGGCCCACGCTTTTGCCTGACGTTACCCACATCGGGCCAATGTCTAGCCAATGTTGCATGCTATCTGGGATATAGCATGCACATCAGCTCCAAATTAACCAAACATCATGAGTATCTGGGACATATATCACCAGATTATCTGAAGCAATTTCTATAAAACACTTTTTTCGTGGGTGAATGGAATATGTGCTACATATCTTGGTTGGCATTGTTTTTACATATGTACCGGTACATATGGCAAATAGAAGATTGAGCGGAATTGTCATGCAATCCTCGTTTAAGTTTCCCTGGGCAAACTAACTTATTTAACACCATAATCAAAATAGCAATGGGATTCAGTCATTGAAAACATCAAATACATCTCAGTCAAAAGACCTGAAGATAGAACATATATATAAAACCAAATTTGTGCTGAAAATACTATTTTCTGTGTCAAGACCATTTTATCCTTCACTTATGGATGGTATTCATGGAGAGCTTTAAGATAATTTATCCCTTGTATATTGTCTCATAAAATAAGGTTTCCACTGAATCCTTGTGTACAGACTTACAGCTTCATTGGCTTCTATGAACAGCAGCGCAACACACTTTCAGCATTCTTGGCTTGGCCATAAAGCAGGTAATATGGCGTCCTGTGATTTTTACAAACTGCGTGAGAACCTTCTTTGTATTCAGAACGTGCGTGGCTTGCAAATTGACAGGTGACCACTGCCCATTCAATAACCTGCCACTTTGAATTGGGTTCCCATACAACAACTAACTCAAGCCGCAGCAATATAAAGTAGGCACCGGAGTATATACGTCGGTGGAGTAGTAAGAACAACACTAACTTCCCCAGAAAACGTCGAAGCAATGAATGCAGCAATACTTTTCTATCAGTCTGTCTGTAACCTGTCTAGCTGTCTGTAATCTGTCTTTCTGTCTCATTGTCTTATTAGAGAGTTGTGTCAACTACAAAAGCAAGTCATGTATGGGAACAGGGGATGTGAGCCAGTCAATAGGTCCTATTTCATAGATCTAAATACAGGATGAGAATACAGTTAGTTTTATAAAATATAACTTTGAGTAGCCAGCTATAGCCAGACAGTTCCGTTTAGTGGCAGGTAGCATCATATGTAGCAGAAGCTGTCTAGCTGTGTGTAGGTTAAATTTTATGGGACATTTTTATTGGAATTAACTGTAATTGAAAGTGACATGACAGTAGACAGCAGTACGCAGATAGCATGGCAGATTGGGTCAACATATGCAATGAGACATTCCTGGTACTCACAGGCCGCCATGTACTTTTTCAACGCTTGATAGTGACAAGAACTTTCCTAAGAGGGCTGTACTTTCCATATCTGTCCATCCCTTAGTGACAATCTTCGCAGTTCTTGCAGTTTCAACACATTGACTAACTCTTCAGACATTTTGACTAACTTTTAGACATATTGCCTGCGTCTAAATTAGAATGATGTCAGATCAGTCTATATTGTTACAGTGTACAGATAGGGGTGGGGGCCTAGCTCAGTGGTAGCACTCTGGGCTTCCAACCACTGGGTTCTGGGTTGATTCCCGGTCGAGCCTAAGTTGGATGGCTGTTTCATCCATCATCTCATTGCCATGGTCCCTGCCTGTCTTAATTAGCCCAGCAGGTGCAGAAATACAGGACGTAAAGCCCTAATCCTCCTCCACCAGTTGTTGATGTTATCTGGGAAAAACTAAAATCAAGGAATAATTTGTTTTTCAAAAGTTGTATAAATTTCCTAGTCTTTCATCCCAGATAACATGCTTGATCGGCTCGACAAGGGCATGGTGTCAGCTGATTGTAGTCAATGATGAAACTAACTTGTCCCAATTCGGAATGCTGAGATGATGCCAAAGTATATAAATAATACATTTTAATATTTTTTCTTCTTTCAGACAAAGAGAGCTCAGAAGTTAGAAGGCATGTGGTCTCTTTTGAGCATGCTCCGTGATGACGTCACAAAGTAAGGATTTCCGCGCACACACGTGCTGCTGACGTCACCACGACGACTTGTTGAACATTATCCTGCAAACCTTAAAATTGCATTCTCAGGCTAAGAGATCATTCTACACTTCGACTCAGATCTCATCATTGTTTCGTCTGATTGAAAATTTATTTTAGTTTTCTAACTCACAATGTTGGCAATGAATTCAAAATTTGTTGATTTGTTGGGACACATTTTGCAAATTTTCATCCTAATAAATACCCACTCTGGCAATACACAACTCTGGGTTTGAGCCTTCATTTGAAAAAGCCAAGTTATACCTGTATGATACTGTTCAATTTATATGGTGGCTGATATCTGTTAAAACATGGAGTCTCTAGTGACTCCATGGTTAAAACAAGCTGAAGCACTGAGAAACATTTTGATCAGAATGTAAGTAAAAACAGTTGATTTTTAGACAGATAGTGTTTCTAAACTAAGCTTGAGCCAGTGAACTGTGTTTTATCTATATATCAAAGTAGTCAGCTTCTCAGATAATGTCTCGTTGGTTTAACATCAACCTTACAACCGCTGGTGTTAGAACAATTTTGACCCGATCTGGTTATCTGGGTTAGTCGTTGCCGTGCTTGTCCTTCCCAGATGGCATGCCAACATCAACATCGTTCCAACATTGGCTGTCGTCAACTGACATTGCATGGATATCTAGCTGATGCAGCATCTTATCAGGGTAGAATGTCGCCTTTATCGTGTTAAGCTGTCTAACTTAAAACCAAGCGCATAGACTTGGAAACCAATATTGCTGATAGACTTGAAAGTCAAACTCCAGAGCATGTCATTTGAATCCAGGACTCCCATGACTGGCATTTAGTTTCCGAGACTATGAAATTAGTTTCAAAGTTTATGAAATTTACTGTAATTAGTCATTATGGTTTTAGGTGGATATAATTCTAGACTTAGTCAAATTGTTTGAGACAGATAGGCAGACAGTATTCTCTCATTGAAGTTAGTCCGCATGATTTTCAGTGTGCCTATCTCAACTACATTGAATCGTAGAGCACCATGGCTAGTCCATCAGTTGGTAACAGAAGATGCACTGGGCCTGCAGCTGTTTGTATTAGGAGTAAACATGGTCAGCAAGAACAGGGATGAAGTGGACTCAGTGGTCAGTCCCGCTCGTTGGGTGGTCCCAGCTGCTAGGATTAGGCTGCTGGACGTGATCTGTTCTGTAGAACAACTAAGTACCCACTAGATTCAATTGGTAACCAGTGATTATGACCAGTGGAAAAAGACAACCCCGATAGCATGCTAAATCGAGCCGAGGTTGGCCCTATATCAGGTATGATGTTGGATCGGCTAGAAATCATTATAATGTTGGCCGTCGTTGGCTGACTTTGTGCTGATGTCTAGCAAGTTTGTAAATTATTTGGGATGTTGCCATTTTCTTGCCAGCAAAGATCACCTTGCTTAAAGCTGGCACAGCAACTTTGACCCTGGATGGCCTAAATTGGTGTGTTTATTCATCTCCTTTCTCATTGGATGCAACAGAAACTTATTGCACAATCAGAGAATGCCTTTTTTTCGCCAGAGGAAAGCACCTACAAGGCCTGCAATTTGCCCAGCAATGAATTTGCCAGCTCTTATTATAGATGGAAGCACAGCACAGAAATATGCCTGTTAGAAGTCAAAGTGTCGCTGCCCGACAATGAGTGACACCTGGACGTCGTGAAGATGGTTTGTTGTAAGAAGTTTAGAAGCAGTGTTCTTTTAAATAACCATGCATAGTTCTACTATGTGAAACTACTATCTAACATGGTGAGATGACAAAGGCCACTAAGCCAGGGAGTTCTGGTCTGAGTTCCAACCCAGATAACTTAATGTTAGTGCAATGTTGGGTGACGTTGGTCTGAAATCAACCCAATCTAGCAGATTGGGTCATCATCATTGATCATTGTTCCCATGTTGGCTGCGGTGGCTGTTGTCAGCTAATGTGATACTGATTAGGCATTTTATTCTGACCAGATACCATGCCAAATTTGGCCAACGTCGGCTCCGTAATGCGGGTTCTGAACCAACATCAAGCCGACGCTGTGGTCACTGGGCGAATTTTGAGCCGATTTGGTGAAGTAAATTAAAGGCAGGGAGAAAAATGTCAAGTAAAGAGGCGGTCAGATCTTAAAAACATTTTATTCAAACTTGTTGTAATGTATATTACGTTATTTGCATATATTACAATATTCATAAGCATGAAAATAATTAACATTAAATTGTCATACTTACCTAACTTAACGATTATCATATCATGTCAGACCACCAAGTTCACTATCAATATGAAAAACAACAACTTGACAACATACATGTACAATCGTTTCAACATTATGGTATCAATTATTTTATGTTTTACAAACTTATATATACAAAGTTTTCCTAGTTTTTTTCTCAATAGGGTCATGTTATAAAACAACATTATAACTATATATTTAACCCTGTATAAGTACATGTCTTAAAAATATAAATTCATTGTCCTTGTAATGATTATGTGGAATCGCTCTTTAATTTTCACTTGCACAACATTGTAAAGGTGACAATTCACACACACTGTGCCCTATAACAGTAGTATAGATGAATACTGATTAATATGCTGACCTAACTGACCATCATGACATTGACAATGATGATGCAATTTGCAGCAAGTTACCCCAATCCCAGAACAGTTACTCATTCCCCAATCAGTGGCTGTAAAACCCTCATGATGTCACAGATATAACAAGGAACACATCTGAATATCGCCATTACAGGAAAAAGGCAATTGGAGGCAATCTAGCATTGTTACCATGGTAACTGCAGTTGTCATGACAAAATTCTGCCCCATAGTTCATTGAATCGTCTGCGAGGAATTCTGAACAATCTAGGTCATCAATGACGTCAGTACTCCCTGTGCTGTCGTCCAATAGGAGTTCAGGTTGCCACGTCACAGTGTCTGACTCACCAGACAGGCAGAACAAAATTTCATCCACTGTATCATATGAGAAAGCTGACTCAGATTGGTTGATGAATGGTTGAGTCGTTGATGGGGTCAAATCACTTGAAGGGTTGTGGTGGTCGACCATGGAATCATTCTTGGAAACAAAGTTTTCATAATGTTGGGTATGTTGGCCAACAGAGTGGTTTGTGCCAAATGTAGCATTGCCAGGGTAACTACTGGTATATTGGGTAAAATCTGCCACCTGACAAAGCGATTCAAACTGCCCAGTGGTCAAGAGAGGAAAATCTATTTCTCCAGTCTCAGGGTAATTTACTGCAGCGCCACCTGTGCCCCTTTCTGCAGACCTGTCTCTCTCTGGCCCCTGGACCCTTAAGAGCTCATCATGGACTTCCTTAAAGTATTCATTCTTATAATCATGATAATTACGTAAGTTTACGTCATTCTTAAGGGACGTCTCATCAGCGACCTGACGCTTAAAAGACCCATACTCTGCTCGTTGGTAATCATTGCCATCTAAGGGTTCCTGGCCTGCTGTGACGTCACAAATAATGCCATGTGGCAATGCATTATGGTCTTGTATTGTTGTGCAATGACCCCTTTCCCAAGCCTCTTTATTAGGTAGAATATCTGTATTGCTAATGCAGCTAATTGTCTGAGTGTAATGACCCATCGTTATTGTGGCATCATTACTAGTACTGGCGCACTGGGAATTTAGGTTTGCAAAGGTTTCTTGAACCCTGGCATTCTTCCCCATATCAACTGCTGTCTCTTCATTACGTCTGCCACTGGAATGTCTAAAAGGCCTACTACGACGAGCAATGCCCTTAGCGGCCCTGGAAACCAGTAGGTGGCGTTCGAGGTACTTCCGGTGATTAATCTTCCTCTTGGCCACCTGGCGGCGTGCTAGTGCAGACCTCATATTGTTGCCAGCTGCTGCCACGAACTGAACGAGAGGGTGCACTGCTGTATCAGTCATAGTTGTAGTTAGCGCCACCTAGAGATTATTCCGAAAGTAAAAAATAATTTAGACCTGTATATGATATGATGGAATCAGATATTACTCAAATAAAGATAAATACATATGAAACAAAAACACTTATATTGGTATATTATATGACTAGCAGAATTCCTGAGTTCTGGTTGGCTGAGAGCCGTGCAATATTTTCATATATTGCCGGCTATATTGCAGTGGGAACATTTTAGGTGGCGGAATAGTCTTTTATAAGTAAAAACAAGTCATTTTACCTTCCTTAAATGAGTGAAAGTCAATTACGCTGTAAGAATAACAAATTTATCTTACCTGCCGCATTTTGCGTAATAGGCATTTGAGTGTATATGTCCAAATATAAATTTTTTTTATTGAAAATAATGGATAAAATAATTTAGTAAAATAAGCCCTTCATTTTGCCCTTCATTTTTCTGCTAAAGTTATATATACTATGGATATTTGTGTAAATAGAAAGGCCATATAATATAGCAATTACTGCGCAGTGTCTCGTGCAATATCTGTGCAATACCTCGACAACTGATATTGCACTGGGCTTTGTATAATACTTCACCTCACCCGCAGTATATTTCATTGACATGAAAACTAAACTCCTCTTGGGAACGTCATGTGAACCTAGAAATCTCATTGGCTTAGGAAGTTCAACCAATGGGTATCCTGAATTTACATGACGTCTTTTGGAGCTCAGTTTCCAAGTCAATGGAATCGGCTGTAACCAATCAGACAAAATGTTTGCATGGAAATGTATTAGTGACAAAGTTTGGAAAATCTGTATTAAGATATTCTGCCTTCAACTAATATTTAGATTTGCAAAAACAAGAAAAACAAAACAAGAAAAACAAAACAAGAAAAACCCCTCGTCTGACTCGATGGAGGGAAGAAGCATCTGTAGTTATACATCCCAGGTGCAGTAACTTTTGACAACCACCAATCTCGGAAAACTGGTGACAAAAACCATTTTCTATGCATATTTGAAGACATTTATAATGAAATTGTAATGTTTGGAAATAAAGTTAGACATTAATGTGAAGTAAATTCATTGGACACATATTCAGACATTTTAGTATATTGTAAAATCATTGGACACGATGCTAAAGCTAACCCTTGCCATACCTATTCAGATCTATCCAAGTTTAATTTTCTTGAAATGAAATAAAAATCCTGACTTTAATTCTAAACGATGAGAGCATATGTTGCAAAATCAAAGTGTGCAAATATTATTTTGTTTGGTGCTAAAGTTTGCTAAAAAGTCTTTAAGATTCATGAGAGTCTGTCAATACAAAATCACTCACCTGTGCTACCCTTGGTCTCCAACACACAAGTAAGAAATGAAACTGGCCGCCCCTGGGACTTGCAGCTGCTATTAACACTTTTAAACTAATTAATTTGTTACTTGGAAACGATTTAGATAATTAGAAAGTGATAATGTCTAATGAACATGTTGCTGCTTAAATTAACACTTCCAAATGAGCACCTGCAGTTCCCAGCATTTTGACGACTAGCTGATTATATTATACGTTAGTTTCAGTTTTAATAGTTTCAAGTCCTTTGTAAAGAACTGTTCATTTAGAAATTACATAATTTAAAACACAGCATATTTGCAACATGGCCAAAAATTTATATTCGTACATAATTAATGTAGGCAAAAAGCAAATAAGAAATGGGAAATTACAAATATAACCAATTTATCTTCATATTAATTGATTGGTACATATGCACATCTAAAGGAGAAAGTGAGTTTAAATCAATGATGAAAGTTTCAAAAGCCCAATAACAATCATTCATAATGTACCTTTTATTTTTACTTCATATTTATAACTAACCCCAGATATGTTGATTTATTTTGTGTATTTGGATGACTGGCATTGAAAGTTGAATATGATTGGGTCATACTGGAAAATAAATAGTTTATTGAGAATGCTATATAATGATCTTAAAAGTGAGGTAATCTTAATTGTGAGGTTTTATTCTTCATAATCGCAGTCCATTATAAAACCGGGGACTGGAACAAAATATGGAAATTAAATATGTAATTCTGGGCATTATGCAGCTTCTGTTTAATTCTTTACAATTTCGATAATCAACTTAACACATCATGAGCCACGCCAACAGATGTCTCTGAGGAGCCTGACACATCATACCACAGCGCCACCTTGCAGCTGGTTAGTTCAGACACTGTGGAACAGTGTGGTAGGTCTGCCAATTTTTCCATTTTCATCCTGAACGCCAAAGTTTGATAAATTTGGTTTCTTACACACAATGATTATGACATGTTGTTACCGGGTCAATACAGCTTTGGAACATTAACCACAAATAGCAACATGCATGTACTTTTTACCAAAAAAAAAAATAAATAAATTGGAAAAATAAGAAAGATCTGTTTGTAATGATGTAAAAATGACAGTAATTTTAGCTAGCGACCATGCCAAAAAGAAAAAAGAAAAAAGGAAAGAAGCTACCACAGGTTTATTCTACCATGAAGTACAATATTACTATCTTATCACATCATCATCACGTCTGCCTCAGGACATGAGAGTTGGCCATTTTTCTGACTAATATCATCGAAGTTAACGCAGGCCAGACATTCACGGTTTCAGACATGTTGACAGAGTTTTGTCAGTGCGAATGTGATTCTCATGTCACCTGCTGGTTGTCCCAATTTTTGACAGTAGCAAAAATGCTTTCCAAAAGAGTGACCTTATCAGAATTCTGGTTGTTATCTTATTACGATCAACAACACTGCAGGATATCACTCTAAATTTGAGTCATAATACTGTGCTTCAAGAAAGTATCAGTCGATTTCTGAGACATCCACACAGAGTTTAAGGTATGTATTGTGTAATATTTATTTTTTTGCATGCATACAGGCCTGCAGTGGGTCACCCTACAGTATAATGAATACTAGTCACCACATTATTCAGTGCAGAGCACTAGTTCACTCACTGTGTCGAAGGCCTAGCTAGAATGACATATATTACGCTTACATTATATATAATGTATTCGTAAATATTGTGTAATAGATAAGCAAGAAAATTGTGAAGCCATTATACCAATATACTATATTCAACGTAATATTATCTACAAATTTGGTGTCCCTTGACTTTCCATGTTATCCAATCCACATTCAATGTATTTTTTGGGCATTGCCATTCCAGAAGATTATCAAAGAAGACCTGCAGAAATGGGAAACTCTATCAGTCTCAGGCTTCCTGAAGTATTGGACACCATCAAGTTGCATTCTTTTCATAACACAAACAGACAGACAATTGCCAAGGCTTTGGTAGTGGCAACTACTGCCTTTATGACAGTGTCGTTCATAACAAAATGCTACAAGACTTACAAACTGAGGAAAGCTCTGAGCAATCTCCACAATAAACCACATATACTTTTTGGTAACTTACATGAGGTGAGTGGCATAATTTATTAATATATTGGAAGTTGCAACAACTGCTTTAGATTCGTGATCATCCATCAGATTCTGTAAATGCTCTTTTGCGTAAAAGTAAATTATAGAAAAGTATTTGCCTGTTATCAAGCCAAGTAAAGACAGTGCTTGAACTGAATTTGGCTGCACTTAGTTGTATTTGGCAGTGACGAGAGCATAATAGTCTTCCCAATAAGGGCATGCCACTTGTTGTTGCCATGGAAACTGTTGCAATTGGATTTACAGGTATACATTTTGTGGCAGATGTGATATACATATTTTTTAGACTAACAAAAGCCATTATGTTGCGGCCAATTCATAGTGTTACAGTAATAGTTTAATAAGTGCTACTTTAATTTGGCCAATAGTCTCACAGAAATATTAAAAAAGTTATTAACATCATAATTAGGCATGTCACAAACATAACTTCTCCGTGTCCATTTTGGCGGCCACCTTGGATTTTGGGCTGCCACTTTGTCAAGGTTTGAATTTTCAGAGGGTCTGTTCATCATTGGCACCACATATATGCCTTGTTTATTTACACAATTATAACTTATAACAGACTCATTGTTACAGAATTGTGTATTAGTTGTTTTTTGTCAATTAAAACGCGAAAATTAGTAGATAATGGAACTTCCTGTGACCTTTTTCAGCATCCTGGTAGCGGCCCAGAAACATTCACCTACACAATGAAGCAAACAGCATTGGCAAAGACCATGTACCAATTCTGGTTTGGCCCCTTCTTAGCAGTCATCTTTCTTGTCCACCCAGATACAATCAGAGTCATCCTTAAGTCTTCAGAACCAAAATACACAACCAGCGCTGGAAGTATCTATCTATTTGTTCATGAATGGCTTGGTGAGTGCAAATTTGCCTGATTAATGTTCCTTTGACACAACATAGTAGGGGAGAGGAAGAATATTGAGTGGTGGTGGTGGATTAGGGCTTTATGTCCTGTATTTCTGCACCGGATGGGCTAATTAGGACAGGTAGGAACCATGGCAATGAGACAAAGGATGAAACAGCCATCCAACATAGTGGTTGGAAGCGCAGCTCGCTACCACTGAGCTAGGCCCCCAACCCCGGAGAATATTGAAAAACGGGGAACCGTGAGACAAGCTCCCAAGTTTCAACCCAGTGAAGCTTATAAAACTGCCCTTAAGTTATTTGGGCTTATACTACATAACCACTAAAATGCTCCATTACCTGTAGCCAGAACTGACCTACATTGAATTAGATGCGATGTAGGATCGGAACGTCTTCCATAGGAATTCTTGGAAGTTGACATTTATGTGACAGTTTTCTGTATATGTAAGGTGATCTTTGTACTATTGGCTCGCACTCAAATATCGCTGAAAATGTCACTGTCACTATCATTTTAAAGAGCATTTTCATGCTTTCGCCATAGCCACGCCCCCAAGGGCATTCGGGGAGTAGTAGGCACAAACCTCAACGCCCCTAGTGGATAATAAAATTCATTCCAAAATGCAATGTCCAGTACGTACTTTTGTCAATTTGACATTTATAATATATTAAAATGTCATTTCCGCGCGATTTTAGTGTACTAAAAAGCGAACAGAGCCATATATTTCCATCTTAATCTGTGATAATAAGCCTGTTATGATATATGCAAATAATGTAATATTTTAGGTAAGGTTTAAAAAAAATTGATTTGACCTCACATAGATGCATTCAATGCAGGTTCAGATCTTTACTGCAATTGATGAGACATTTATATGGATTTCTTGTGGAGTCTGTATCATCAAAAATAAACACACTCTAGATAAATGTAATCCCTCAGGAACAAAAGCCAAATACGTAAATTTTTTGTTACAGGAGATGGCTTGCTCGTGGCATCTGGTGCCAAGTGGTTCAGAAACAGAAGACTCCTCACTCCTGCTTTTCATTTTGAGATCCTAAAACCTTATTTGAATGTCTATCATGATGCTGCTGAGAAATTCCTGGTATGGTTATCAGTGCAATTTATAACTAACACGCATTTTCCCTGTTTTTTTTTTTTCTCTCGAAATTATCTGTTTTCCCCATAAGAGTTTAAATTTTTTATAACCATGGGATGCTTGACCAAAAGGTATTGAAATACTGACTCTATTCTGTGACCAGGACATGTTATTAATAAATGAACTCTGGTGACTTTGTTTCTTTGATAATGATATGAATCTTTATTTTCTTATATAGGACATTTGATAATATTTGTTTTCAGGCTGTAAAATCAAAATATAACAGCCCTGATGACTACAACAGTGACTCTATTAAACTTTGATAAACATGAGAAAAGCGGAACCAGAAATGATCTTTGGAGGGGTTTTGCTCTTAATTATATTGAAAAAAAAAAAACCAACAAAAAATCTATATTAACATGCACTATATATACTTATCTGAATAACATAATGTTTGAATGTGGCACGGTTTTAAGCACTATGAAGGTGTTATTTTCACAAGATATTCTTAGAATTTTCCTTAACACTTAGGGCCCCGGATTTTTTGCCCTATATTAAATAATTTATCTATTTCAGAACAAAATGGAAATACTAGGAGACAATGGGAAGCAAAGTGTACCAATCTACTCCTATGTGAGCCTCATGACTTTAGACATCATTCTGAGATGTGCATTTTCTTATGAGGGAGACATACAAGCAAAGGGGTATGTCTAGAAAATTCTAGTTTTCTGACATAAGGGAATGTGCATGTTTGGCATCAGCATTTAACACAGTGCGTCGTCACCTCACCGCCCAGCGACCTAATTATGTACATGTTTTGCTCGTTTACTCATCTGAAGTAAATTATTCAATTTATCTTATAGACTGTAGACTGGCTTATGAAATTACAGAATAATTCGATGTTCATGTGCTGAGTTTCAGAATATTTGCCTAAAAAATATGAATCAATTTTTCTTGTATTTATAAGAGAAGATTCTTAAGTCTATACTTAGTCTATCGGTTACATAGTTTAACCAATCTTTTTTTTAACTAGGTAAACTAGCAAAGAATGTCCATAATTCGATCGCTTAACTTAACGGTGATGACACACAGCGTAATGTGCAGGGCAATGATGAACAGATTGTTACTATATTCTTTTGTTATGGGAGAAAAGTTTGTTACTGTATATTTTTTGTTTGTTATTGGACAGCCAAAAAGACTCTGTGTATTGCACAGTGCTTTGTGTTTGGATCCTGGGCTACATTTCAGGTGTTATCACCTGAAACTGGATCCACTGCTTGGATATTTTGATTTTGCTGTGAATACAGAAAGTCAGTACAACATTCTAATCTAATTTCAGGAAGAAGGACCCATACATCTCAGCAGTAATGAGCTTAACAGAATTGCTGATCAAAAGATTACTGTGAGTAACACTGGATGAAATCAAATCATATCTGGAAATGATAGTCTTCTATGCATTGAGTGCTGTATTTATTTGCTTTTTCAGAAACCCACTTGTGCACAATCGGTTCATTTTCCTGTTGACTCCAAGTGGATGGCAGTACCGTAAAGCGATCAATTATGTCCACAAAGTTGCTGAAGATGTCATACAGAAAAGAAAGATGACTTTGGTAAGAGCAGTTCATTTCAGTTGTCACAATAATGTTTAATATAGGCCAATGACCCATACATTGTAACATGTCATTCCAATTATTAGCAGTAAATTTGGCACCCATAAGACTATGAATTGTTTGTGAATGGTAAATTATTTTTTTCAAAGTCCGTCCTGGTGCAAAAGCAGTGATATACAAATAAGGATGATCTCGATCAAATATACATTTTTTTTAATACAAAAAAAGAGAGATTTCTGTACCAGTTTAAATAACTAATCGATTTACTGGCAAATTGGTATTGTTAGACCTATTACTAACATTAATATCTTACCTTACTTCATACACTATAATAGTAGGCCAGATCAGGCTGCCATTCGACCATAGACAACATGCCTCACCGGCTCGATATCAGCCAATGTTGGTTTGACGTCACCCCGATCCGGCATACGCTATCCGGGAATGATGTTACCAATGCATAACTTATGTTGCATGATATTTGGATTTTACTTATTCTGTTTTTAAAATTTTACATGCACAGACTGAAAATCCTGATGCTCCTCGAAAGAGGTACTTGGACTTCCTCGACATCCTCTTGGCGGCTCGCGATGAAGATGGACAAGGACTTACGGACATGGAGATCCGGAATGAAGTGGACACTTTCCTTTTTGAAGGTGCAAGTATATCCTCAACTTGTGTTAATATGTTGCAATGTAGAGGAAATTGCAAACAAAAAAATTGACCACCTTTTTAAATCTACACCAACCAGATTTTGAAGAATCCAAGCCTTATCTTTTCAAATGAGACCAATTTCAGCCTGTTTCATTCAATTGAAATGAAAATTCATTTTTGAAGCCCTTGACTCCTGGACTTTTTTCTTCTTGACATGCTTTTCACATAGGATGGTGCTACCCAGTTAGCATTCCAATCGGCGATGTCAGAACGATGTTGTACCGATGGCGGTCGATATAGAAACGACGCTGGCCCGATTTGGAATGCTATCCGGGTAGTACTTAATGAAGACATCATTTATGATTCAGCACGGTTTTTGCATTGATCAAACTCTGTTCAAATAGGGCATGACACTACAGCATCTGCAATTTCCTGGGTACTCTATGAGTTAGCAAGAAATCCGGACATCCAAACTAAAGTGAGACAGGAATTACTGGAAACAGTTGGTCAAAGAGGGAATCACACAATAGAGTGGTAATTATCCTTAGTTGGAAGGCAACATACGATGAGAATGATGTCCTTTCAAACCTCTTCCAACTAATTCAATTAATGAATATCGTTTTTATTGTGAAATGATCACTAGGGCTGTACACCGGTTCTCGTTATACCTTTTATACCAGTACAAGGATAACGATACGGGTATTGATAACCGTTATGTAATAATAACGATAGATGTGCCAGTTATTTTGTAGCCCACTTTCATTGCAACGACATTAAACAACATTCTGGAATTATTCCATAAAGATTGTTCATTATATTGCATTGTGAATTGTCAATATTGTAGGCTTTGTTTATTCACCTATTGATATAGCTTAATGATACGCATCATGATACGTATAGTATCGGTTTTACTGTAACATGATACATATCGTATTAAAGATGAAGGTGTACAACCCTAATGATCACTCTTCGCCAGATATTCTAGCGATACAGAAAAACTTTCAGTTGCAATCTTACGAAATTTTTACTAGTCTTCGAGCATTACCCAGATAGCATTCCAAATCGTATCAACGTTGGCACGATGTCGGTGATGTTGAAACGATGTTATTCGGACAGATATAGAAACGACGCTGGCCCCATTTGGAAAGCTACCTGGGTACAAGATATATAGGTTCCAACATGCAGTCAATTTCAGTTGACATACCTCTTTAAAGCTATTCTAAATCTTGCTCTTGCTATTTTCAGGGAAGATTTGTCCAAAATGCATTTCTTCTCACAGTGCATAAAAGAAGCTATGCGAGTCCACCCCCCAGTGCCCTTCGTAGGTCGCCAACTCTCTCAAGATCTGGAAATTGGTGGCCAGATCATCCCAAAAGACACATCTGTTGGAGTCAGTATTTTTGGTCTGCACCACAATCCACTCGTATGGGGAGATGACCACATGGTTAGTAGTTACCACTGTACCAATAATCTGATATGATAAAGAAAATTAATATTTGGATGACCTTTTAGCTGTTTTGATCGCAATTGCTTGTAATTGCTTGCCAGGAAAGGATGAAAATGATTGCATTATTTTAATTTTTTTTTTAGACATCACATTTTTCACAATTTTCAGTTAGTTTTAAAATTATGGTTAATTGCAACATGACCATTTGATTTTGTGTTAGATGTGAAAGGTGACACATCATCATCATCAGTAAAGTATCAAATTGAGCTCACTATTCTTCTGAAGAAAGCTTGCTGTAACACACAGAGAAAACGTTGGAATTAACTCAATCATTCGATAAAAAAAAAACTCATAATCCTGGATGCCATTGAGAAATTTGATTCCAATTTTCCAGGAATACAAACCGGAGAGATTCAATTCAGAGAACACGGCAAAAAGAGACGTTTATGATTTTGTGCCATTTTCTGCTGGACCGAGGAATTGCATTGGACAAAATTTTGCCCTTAATGAGGAGAAAGTTGTTGTTGCAAAAGTTCTCTTAAGGTAGGTCACTAATTCTAGATTAACTGACAGACACTCAACATGCTCAACTGCAAAAGAAACACGTACAATAAAAAAAGCAAAATATTTTGAAATATTATTATTTTTAAGTCTTGTTTGAGGCAACAGTGATTTTTAAGAGTGAAGATGTTAGGGAGTAAACACAGTGTATTCTGAGGTATATTTGACGTGAATCCATTTGGCCATTCAATGATTGAGGCCATGGTAATCACCCATTTAGGGCCAATAAATGTCACTGGCACCTATAACGTTTTTCCATGGGTGGGCAGGCATAACCCTGATAACATGCTAGGTCGGCCCAATGTCGGCCCAATATCTGCTCGATGTCACCCACATAGGGCTGACGTCAGAGGGATGTCAGATGCTATCTGGGAATCATGTACTGAATCTCTTCAGCCGTTTGATTCAATATTAATTAAATACGGTTGCCATTTTGTGCTGTTGATATGCAGATATGCCACAACATAAAAAGCATGCAAATATTCGTACATAACATGGTTAGATAACACCAAAAAATTCGTAATTTGTTCATTTCTATTAAGATTTTTCTAAACACAACATGAGTATAAGAAATATTGCAAAGGAAACAATTACCAACCAAAAGTAGCTGAAGATCCAGAAATTGGTCATGAAATATTTTTTTTAAGTAATATTATTTCTTCTTAATATTTACTTTTTTAATTTTAATTTGTTGGTAAAGGCAAATACTCCCAATTGGGGTCAGCCTGCCATGAATGTTAATTTCTAAAAGATATATATGTGATATGAAATGTTCTCATTTTAAAAAGGGCTAATAAATCCTGAAAAAGTTAAATAGAAATTTCGAATTGATATTAATTGTATTGAATTTTTGTGCAGATATGAAATCCAGGTCGACCCAAACCACAAAGTGGAGAAACACCCAGAAGCTGTGACCAGACCAACGAATGACATCAAACTTTTCTTCAAGCCTCTCAATCTTTCACGCAATGTGATGTTTTATTGAGTGATCAAATAAACGCTCTCTTTGGTAACGTTGTTGAGTATTCTAGGAGTAAACAACTTCCTAGCTCTCACTTATACTTAATAATATATTACTATATCAAATAAATTATTTATTATTATCCTATTTTCCGATTATACTGTCATTTCACTAACTGGTACACACATGTCAATTGTTTCAGTTGAATTAGCTTGGTAATGCCATGCCTTTACCTGACTGGGCGTGGTTATAACTACATGTAAGCAGATGTACACAGAGCTCTTATATCCAGGTTCTAACAAAAGCAAAAATGGCTGTTAAAGTGTAATTAGTGGAGACCATTTGAGTACCTTAGATAAGTCACTTAGATAAGTCACTTTTCATATAAGCCTATACATTGTATATGACGGTTTTGGCAGGCTGATCAACTGATCAATGAACATTAAGCAACCCTCTGAAACGGAACCAGACAAAAATGAAATGGCAGTAACTAAGTTCATAATCTTGCCATATATGTCTGCTAAAAGCTGTTACTATATAATATCCATCCATAATCTCATTGCCATGGTCTCTGTCTGGCCAATTACCTATTAGCCCATCAGGTGCAGAAATACAGGACATAAAGCCCTAATCCACCCAAACATACCATCACCCACCTATTATCCTATGAAGTAGACCATCATGATTAACATATTTAAAATGGGTTATTCTCATAATCTTTACGGCAAATTCCGCTGGACGTGGGGCCTGTTTTTAATGTGACATTTGAATTAAACTGAATTGAATAAACAATAATTGTTTGATTGTTTGTTTTACTGCCCCACGCAGGAAATGTTCAGTGCCTTGCGGATGGAGATAATTAAAACATTTTGTTGGTTATATTCCTCTAAGAACAATAGTAAAAATATGGTGGATAATCTTTATTATAGTTTACAATTAAGCGTTATATACGACCAATAGGCAGTGATAAACATACTAAATGAAATACATTTGAATAGTTTACCTTAATTATTGTTAATATGAGGCCCCATTTAACCCCATAATTCCCGCAACTCCAATTATTCCCGTAACTCCCAACAATTCCTACCAATTCCTGGAAGTCCCTGATAATTCCCATATTTCCTAATAATTCCCAATAAGTCCTTGTGGTTCCCATAATTCCCAATAAGTCCTCGTGGTTCCCATAATTTCCAATAAGTCCTAGTGGTTCCCATAATTCCCAATAAGTCCTCGTGGTTCCCATAATTCCCAATAAGTCCTTGTGGTTCCCATAATACCCAATAAGTCCTCGTGGTTCCCATATTTCCCAATAAGTCCTCGTGGTTCCCATAATTCTCAATAAGTCCTCGTGGTTCCCATAATTCCCAATAAGTCCTCGTGGTTCCCTATTTCCCAATAAGTCCTCGTGGTTAGGACTGGTTCCTATAGGTCCCTGTTAATACTGATGATGCCCATAATACCTAATAAATCTAGACCATTCATTAACTCCATCCAATTCTTAATAAGTATACCATAATCATTGCATAATTCCTAATACAATCAGACTATCTTTTAATTTTAATTTTTCCTATAGTCCTGTCAATTTCCATTTATATATATGTAGTAATTAGGCGGATTCACTGAAATATATATTGCAGCAGTTATTTAAGTATTTGAAGAATGAAAATATGGTGTAACAAGTTAATTAAATTAAACATAGGTTTGATATGAAATAACGTTTATCTCTTAATTTCCAGTAGTATTGACATAGAGATCTTTCAGAGACTGGAAAGGACATCCAGCTGGGCAAATACAGACTCAATGGCTTTATGAATTCTGCCAGCTCGTGATCACTTTTATGAGTCTTCCAGCTAATAATCACTTTCATTTTTTGTGACTGCTTTTGACTGCAATAACTTCATAAACTATGCCTTTAACCAATAGCAATCATAATAGCTCAAGCTGGCACTACTTATAACCAAACTCTTGCAAGATATCTTGAAAAAGCGCAATATAATGTTATCAATGAGGTAGAAACCTTTGTATTACTGGAGTGTGCTTCCACCAATCCGTGTTGGTCCCTGGGGTTCTTTGCCCAAAGGGTTGTCAACCTTGCCACAAAGAAGCAAGAAATTCCTATGATGAACATTGATTGGTCCCCCCCCCTCCCCCCAAATTAAAAATAATAAGACTACAAGAAGGAATGTACTATTTTATGAACTATATTCAGAATGTCCTCAGGAAGAATAATGTCACTGTTGATATTGTACAGCCAGCAAGTAAAGAAGATGATGCTGATATTCAAGAACTAGAATTTCAAAGGTACATGTATTTCTGATCACTTTAATCTTGACAAAATTTTCTTGACTAGATATAGCTGTGAAAAGTCTTTATTTTGCTTGAAAATATTAGTTTGGGGTTTAGTGCAGTATAGCGGACCCAAATTTATGCCCATATTTGGCGGCCATTAAAAATTAAATTTTATCAATTTTTTATCAAGTTTTAAGTTCTAACACAATTAAAATAACATTTGGTGTAGATAAGCAGGGGTTTGGGGGCGGAGCCCCCAAGAAAAAACGAAAAAAGACGCTGTCTTTACCGTGAAGATGAAACCGCCGTTATAACTACATTAATTTTTGTGACATTTCAAGCATTTTAAGTCATAGGCCTGGCAATGAGGTGTTAAATATGGTCATAAATCTAGGTCCGTTATACTGCACTTTTTCCTTAGTTTGCCATATTGCAATACTCTCCATTGCTACTTCTCTGTGACAAGTCTACTTGGCCATAATGATGAATGACATGATGGCAAAAAAACTATCACTGGATAGATAGGATACTTAAAGTTAATTTGGCTGAATGAAAAAATATTGTTAGGTTTCTGATTTCATAGCCCTCACAAGGTAAGGTCAGTAGGTCAGCCAAAGTTTAAATTTTTAGTTATAATGTATAGTAATGTATTTTAAAATAGTTTAAAAAAAAAAAATTAAAAAAAAAGTTTAGGCAGGGAAATGGAAACAAAAAAGGCATTGCATCTCATTGAAACTTCTTTTACTTGTTACTGGTTCCCATGCAGCAGGAACTGAGTCTGCGCATCTCTTCATCATCAGATGAAAATCGAGCATTTATTTATGGTTAATTTTGAGGGCACCCACTCATTATTAGTGAAGACTTGTTTTTGATTCGTTTGCTGTGTCACAATGAGTTTGAGGTAACATTTTCTGCTTCATGTGTTCTTAAGTACTGTGAAGGCTTGAATTTTGACAGATCAAATTGATGCACGCAAACATTTAAAGGCATGAATAATGGGTACATGTTCAGAAACTGATTACCCTAGATCTGATTAACCGAAGATGTAGCAACATCATGAGCTTAGAATAAGTGTGTTATTACTTTTTTATTTTTTTCCTCCCTACTAAAAGGATTTATTTAGTTGAACCCCAAGATCGGGCATGTCATCTACTTTTTCTAAATTCAGTTAAGTGACTTACATGGGGAAGCATTTGGTGGCATTAAATAACATTTTTTATGTGCTGGACCATTGGCAGTGTTGATCCAGTTTTCCTGTAACACTTGATGGTTCTGCATAGAGTTTCCTACTTCATGGTATGTTAGGCATTCATCTGTGAGTAGTGTATTGGTGATACCCTAAGCTTCTAGTCAGCGATGTCATTGGTGTACGCCAAAAACTTGGTACTTATTGGGGCTCCTGATGCCACTGGCCCTTCATTCAGAATAAGTCACTCCACCCGCTACTACCTGTTGTTGGCGATTGCTTTTGTAATATGAGAGTTTGCTACATGGCCAAATAAGTCACAAGCGTTTCCATGACTTGGATAAACACATGGAAAAGCATGGTTTTCATCTAATTATAAGTAGTCTTGAACTTGCTCTGTACATTACATCAAAGTGCAATTTGTTGTTGGTAGACATGATACTATTATATAAAGCAGCTAAGATGCAACTTTTTAATGCATTTATTCGAAAATGCTGGTGCGAATGCAAAATGCTGAATGTCCAACACCAAGGGGTTTCTGGTTCAGGTATAGCTTACAAGAAATATTCAGTTGATAAGATACCTATTTGGAGTGATAGGTTTCAGCATAAGGAGCTTCGTCTGTATCACACTGACTTCTTCAGCTTGTGTCATTGGATAAAGTTCAGGATGTGAAATACCTCATTGTGAGGTTTTTTAACTGCCTTGTTGTATCTTATTGTGTTGTATAGTGCATATATTATGCATTGTGAAGATGCCAAAGAACTAGTTGCCAAGAATATAAAAGTGGTGTATTGTGTAAAATTGATATGTAAACTTTAATTCACTTGTCGCAATTTTTCATGCCGGAGGTACCGGAGTAATTTCATTTGTGTTGCTCCATGTAGACTCCCAGTAGACTCCGCCGATCTCCGGGAATCTCCATATTTACTCCGGTATACTTCGTGTGATCTCCGATTAAGTCCAGCGTCAACTGGCGTGAAAATTCCACGCCGGAGAGTACAAGGTGCAACACGGTTCCACACAGGTGAACATGTGGCAACACGGAGTCAACACGCAGTCAACACGGAGTCAACAAGGCGAGTGGGTTAAGGGTCAATTGCTTGACCCCGGTAACCCCGTTAGGTGCACTGTGTCACACTAAGTCAATACGGAGAGGCCGGAGTTAACAAGGTGTCAACACGGTGTCAAATAGACTGACACGGAGTGAGTACGGATGTCTTCATATATATAGCACCGCCATCTTGGGAGAAGCATCATTCCGGCGCACGCTGTTCATCATTGATCATTGAATTGATTGCATTATCGCTCACTTCTTCTGGATTGCTGAACTCTACCAAAGCCTTGGTACTACTGCCGTTGCTTCGAATAACCACCATGCCACCTAGGGGAGGAAAAGGGAGGGCTACCAAGAAGACTGTCGTGCAAGGAAGCTGGACCTGCTGTTGGAGAAGATGCAGGAAGTAATACCTCTGCAGTTTCAAGACCACAAAGTCCACAAGGCATGCCTGATTTACCTGGGCCAGTTGTACCTGCTGTTGCTGAGGTACCTGCTACAACTGCAGCTGCTGCAGCTCCATCACCACCTATAGCAAAAGCGAAAAGACACAAAAAAGAACCCCTGAACCTGACAGAAGACCAGGAACAAGATGTGGCTGACTGGTACCATGCCCAGGAGATGCTCTACAACCGGCGGCTTGCACAATACAAGCGGATAGACATTAAATTGCGAATAATCGACCAGAAGGCGAAAGAACTGTCGTGCACATCCCAGCAGCTGAAGACGTGGATGACTCCATGCGGACATCAGTGGGGAAGCTTACTGATCCAAGCAAGAAGCCTTCTGGTGGGGCCGCCAGAATCCTCGCAGACAGGGACAACTGGATAATGGAAAATTTAGGGTATCTGGAGAGGCACATCAAGAGGGTTGACGCTGGGAAACGGAAGAGAAGGTGGGCAGCTTTCCCACAGTTTATCGGCAAACAGCGCATCAACCAGCAACAGAGGTATCACTGAGGATGATGACACTTCTGATGCGGAGGTCATTGTGGATACTTCGGATGATGGTGGCAGAGATTCGAATACTAGCAGGTCCAAGGGTGGGCCTTAGAAGGGCAGCAGCAGCAGCAGGAAGGGGGCCCCTCCTCCAACCAAGAAGACGACAAGACGCCATCACATGCCTCGTCATCATCATGACTGTGATGCATCCAGCCTTGCAGGTAGTGGAGGTGGATATGCTACACAAGCTGTCACTTCAGTTGTCGTGATAATCAGGAGAATTTAATTTTAATCTTGTAGTGTAAATTTGTAATTGTAATCTTGCAGTTTAAAGTTGTAGCTTTTCCATAGAAGTGGTAGCTTTGTTTCTTGGCACTTCTAGTGTTCACTGTATGGTGATGTGTCTTTTTCATTGCATTGTCAATAATGCACATGCTGTTGCAGTTGCCATGTGACTTCCTCTAATGTTCTGTTCTGTCCTATTTCCCGCTGATCGAAAAGGCCACCGATCTCCAGCGGGATATCCAGACCAAGATGAGTCAGCCGACTGACTCAGCCAGCTTGTCGAACAGGGTTTTCACGGACATGATATACCACGAGGTCATGCAGCAGTTCGTCCCTACTACAGGCACTTCGAAACCCCCTGTTGGGCAGATGTTCCCTCGTCATTCTTTCAGCCCTGCTGCCCAGATGTTCACGCATTCTTCCAGCCCTGCTGCCGAGATGTTTGCGCATTCTTCCAGCCCTGCTGCCCAGATGTTTGCTACTGCATCCGGCCCTTCGCCCCAAGCGCACATGTCGTCTGCCCCTTCGTCTGTGCCTGCACCGACCCCCACTCCTGAGATATCTTCGACGATCATCAGTCTGGCATGGTTGACTGCAGGTCTTTCGCACGGTCATCCTTCCATGTCACCACTTGATTGCAGCACGCCTCAGGATGCTTCTCTCACCAGCTACTTGCTGAACACTAGTGTGGGGGGGGGGGAGGATGGTTGGTGGTGATGACCATAACTCCTCCTTTTCGGTGCCCACGCCTCCAACTACCACAACAGAGTAATCTTCACCTGAAAACAAACAATGAACTTTTATTAAAAGCAAGTTTAAACATTTAAAGTTACAGGTTTTTGTAGTTTTAACTTTTATTTTTACATTTAAACTGTATTGCATATGTTTGCATGACAGTAATTAAATGCTGTGTCATTAAATGCTGTGTACTTTTTTGCACTTGTGTGCTGCAGATGTCTGAGGTTTCGTAATAATTGAAAATGTTCAAACTTACATCATTCGTGTTGTTTTCAAAACTTGTCTTGTTGCCATAGTACACTCCCAGCTTCTGAGTTGACGTAGTTGACCAAGTATTGCCGCATTTCCTTGCCTGCTCTGTTGGTGTTGCCTCGGTACACATCTCCCATGTCTGGTTGATTGGCATTCTCCCTCCATGCACCTGGGATGAACGCATGGATGTCAGCATTTTCCTGGTCCACAGCATTCACTTGAGCAGTTGGATACTTCAGCCTCAGTCTGTCAGGACTTTGAGGCATTGTTGTGAGGAGACACCTGAACCTGGCAGCCAAAATTCCAAAGGCATTCTCTACCACCCGTCTAGCTCTAGAAAGTCTGTAGTTGAAGATTCGGTCTTCCATTGTCATGTTCCTGTGAGGTAGAGGCTTCATCATCCAAGTCTGCAGTCCAAAGGCATCATCCCCAACTATGAAGTAAGGCACTGGCTGGTCATCATTCGGCAGGTTGTCTGGTTCAGGTGATTCAATGTTCCCACTTTCTAGCGCTTCCTTCAATTCTGTCTGACTAAACAATCCAGCATCTGAGCCTGATCCACTGGCACCAATGTCAACATAGAGGATCTTGTATTCAGCATCAACTACAGCCAGTAGGACAATAGAGCAAAATCGCTTGTAGTTGTATAACAGGGATCCAGACTTCCTGGGACATCTGATGGCAACGTGCTTGCCATCAATGGCGCCGACGCAGTGGGGGAAGTTCCATCTGTTGTAGAATCCATTGGCAACTTCTTTCCAGGCTTCTGGGGTTACAGGCCAATGCATCACTTCTGCTGAGTACTCATCTATGATGGCCTGGCAGACTTCGATGACAAGGATAGAAATGGTATTGAAGGCTACCCTGAATCCATACTGCAGAGACATGTAGCTGTTGTCCATACCCAGGTAGCGCAAGATAATAGCCAGTTTCAGTCCAGGTTCAAGGGCCCTCCTCCAAAAGGTATCCTGCTTTGTAATCCTAGGTCCCACTCTTGCCAGAACTTCATGAAATAGGTCAGGCTCCATCCTTATGAAATTCTTGAAGCCACCCACATCTTCTGCAGTCAATTCAGTCATCAGTTTTTCATACTACCCATAAAAAGGTCTTCTTAGAAGCCAAGGTCGCACCCACATTCGCCTTCTTCTTCTTCTTCGGGCAGCACCAGCATTTTGTAAGAAGTCATCTTCATCAGTTGTTGATGCGGCCCTCTCTACAGCGTCTTGCAGTTTCTGTTCTTCTTGCAGAAGTATATCATTTACAGCAGTAAGTAGCTGGACTTGCATGTCCAGGTACTTCACATCCAATTCCACCTTGTCATAGTGTGATAAAGACATGATAATTATCCATTCTTGTTTAGCAGCAGCAACACCTTTGCAGTATGGTAGTCCGAAGTGGAATGATGGCTAGTGGAACGCATCCACCTTAAATACCAATTTTAGAGCGTTCCAGGAGAAAACGGGTTAACTCCGCAGTAAGATCGTGTACAGATCGTGTATATCCGTGAAGGCCCCACTCATCCGGGTTTTCTGCACTCATCCAGGACATCTGTGTTACTTCCAGCAACAATCATGGCTCGTTCTTTGGTACACCTCTGTGTACCGCCGTGTTTCAACCGTACATATCCGTGTAGAGACCATATACATCCGTGTAATAGCCATGTTGCTCCTTGTCACCAATGTCTTGCCATCGTGTCCACACCGCCAAATTTTTCGTTCGTTGACATTTCCAACTTTTTCGCCTGGACCGCCCCGGATTGAAGAAATTTCATTCCGGGACGCTCCGGTGTCTAATCCGGCTATGTGTGAAGGGGCCTTTAGCCAATGCCATTGGCTTGTATGAAGCCTGGCAACTTAACATCTCGGGATCAATACCCTACATGCATTACACTTTATGAGAAAGTCTATATCACAAGGTTAGTGACCCCTGTGTACTACTAGGGCGGGCCTAAGTTGGATGGCTGTTTCATCCTTCGTCTCATTGCCATGGTCTTTGCCTGTCCTAATTAGCCCAACTGGTGCAGAAATACAGGACGTAAAGCCCTAATCACACACACACCCCTGTGTACTAACTAGTAATTGGGTGTTCATGCCAGGCTTGCTAAATCTGAGCCAACAATTGATTGGTTGTATTGAACATGTGAGCTATATTATTGGCAAATTCACGTTATTGTGTTAAAGATGTATCTGGAATAGAATTAGCTAATTCCCATAAAACCCACGAGTCCGACTATTCCAAGCTCTAGCTCCTTCTAGGTCCCATAGTGGTTTATATTTCCCTTACATCCTTACAAGTTCCGAAAAATCCTACATAATCACCTTAAATCCCATAAATCCCTGTGGTGTACCACAATTCCCAATAAGCCGCTGTAAGTCCCATAATTCCCGTAAGTCCTGAATAATTCCGCAATTCCCTAGAAGCCTTTCTGGGTCCCCATAATTCCCATAAGTCATGAATAATTCTGCAATTCCCGAGAAGCCCTTCTGGATCCCCATAATTCCTGCAAGTCCTGAATAATTCCTGATAAGCCCTTCTGGGTCCCCATAATTCCCGTAAGTCCTGAATAATTCTGCAATTCCCTAGAAGCCCTTCTGAGTTCCCATAATTCCCGTATGTCCTCAATAATTCCACCAAGTCCTAAATAATCTCTGTTAGATCTATAAGTCCCTATGATGCCCAATAAATCCTGCAATTCCTTTACATCCTTAATAACTCCCCTATCTCCATATGGGTCCCATGAGGTCCTTCAATTCCTATCTAATTCCAGCATATCCTGTAAGTCCTCCAAGTCCTGCAATTCCCAAATGGGAGTCCCGCATGGGAATTATGGGGTTAAATGGGGCCTAATATGAGCCACAATAACGGTGCATAAGCAACATTGCATGAAAAAGCTAGAAATCTTCTCTACCTCATTGAGCTTTAATCACATGATGACACAATTCAAAACAATTCATATTGACAAGATAGTACACAAAACCATTTTGGATTGTCATAATTAAAGTGCTAGATAGAACAGCATCATACATTGGTTTACAGATGATTTAGCTTTTTAATAATATTAATTGTAGTAAATAAGCCAATATTTGACCCTTGCCTGCGCCCCTCGAAGATATGTGCAATTATGTGCAATTAATAATTTGACAAATCAAAGGCTCAGTTGATAATATAATGCAGAACTTATAACGTCACAGTTAAACTATATATCTCTTTTTTTCATTTTCCTTTTTTTTCATGTATCATGTTTTCTTGAATTTAAACAGTGCGAGAAATTTTCTATTGACTATTTTATGATATCCGAGATGGCTGTGAGCTGGCTACACTTGCATCTGCTATCACAAAATGCTTTAGCTGCTGTCGAATATTCGATGTGACGATTTATGATCTTTTGACACCAGTCTGCATCCTTCCCCTCATCACTTGTCTGACCGTGTCCAGTCTATCCTCATCCGCTTGGGTTGTTCTGCATCTGTATGTCCCTTCCTCTGGATCAGGGGTCACTGTGGTCAGGTATGACTGAAAGATAATCCCCGTATAATGTTGTTATAGAAACCAGCCATACGTGTACAAGATAATGGATACGGCTTACTAAATGTTGGTTTAAAACAAACTGACCAAACTGTAGGTGAAAATTATTGGGTTAACCAAAATTTGACATTGAATGTCAATCAGTCAGATATTCTACATGGCCAATTGTGCCACGTGCGTCTTCCATGCGTTTGGATAAACGCATGGCAAATGCTTGGTTTTTGCCTCATTATAATTAACTAAAAACCAGGCGTTTTCCATGCGTTTATCCTTTTCATGGAAAACGCACGTGGCAGATTTTGCCATGTAGAAATAGTAAAAATGTCTAACAGTTTGTTTATGTGTGTGGAGGATTAGTAAACATTTATAAAGATTTAGTTGCTCGACGAACAGGCTGCTCGACAAGATGAATAGATCATGTCACATAGTTAGGCTAATTTATGTCTATAAACTCTCAGTTGCAACAGTCACTGTCCTTAAATACTTACAGTATTTTAAGTTCACTCACCAATTGTTTCTCCATCGAGGCAATTTGACATTGAACGTCAATTTTCCAGTTCTGTAACACAAGATCCCGATTCAGTGACACACTGAATTGGTTTGAGATGTACCAAGACTCTTTTTGAGGTATGTTACTATAGCTTCGTTAGAACACATAAAAAAGAAAGCTGTTGGCACTATAACATCCCCTCATCGAAGGACTTTCAGCCCCAAGCAGCCTCAAGTCCCAAATTTATTCTCACCGTTATAATTTACCTCTCAATTGAGACTATCCTCGCTTTTAAGATCCGACAGCATGCCAAGCCGCCAGACCACCTAGTTACTGCTTGTTTAATCAAACTGACTACACCGAGTCCAAGCAACCCACCACAACTGACCATGAGACGTATGCAAGTGTAGGCTCAAAGCAAGCAGTGAACTGGTGGGTGGGGAGGGGGCCACTAAATTGAAATATATGAAACTTGCTACAAAACCATCAATTTAATATTTAAGACCCTCCGTGGAATCAACAATTATTTGGGCAAGCAACAAACTTCGGGATTGGCCAGAGCTTCTTATAACAGCATGACATGACATCACACCACTTCCATAAATCTCATGTGTGAAATGTAGTCAGTTCGAATGCTCTATTGCTCTATGAGATAGTAAAACACAATGTCAATAATACTGGTGATAAAAAATTGCATGGTGAGCTAGCTAACAAAGTATATGAAGTGGCGTTATGGTGAATGACTTAAAACAAAACGGTCAATTATTCTTTATTAAAATAATTTAGGAAGATGTCTTACGTCAAAATCTTCTCTCTTTTCAATGTTCCATTGCTTAGATAAGGTCCACTGATCTGGCAGGACTTTGTTTCTGTTGTAAGCGATCATCGACAGGCCCATGGATGTGCTGCTGTTTGAACCATTATGAAGAGATTCGGCCATTTTTACTGCAACATTTGGAATTGATAAGTTAACGTCAGTCACAATGATTATGAATTGATGATACATGTTTCATGATGCAGTAAACATTTATAAATAAAAAAATTGTATGTTCATACATTCTACTGTGAGCATACATGCTCATTTTTATGCATTTTTGATATTTTTGGCCCATGCATGGTGCATTATGCTGTAATGAGTCTAATATAATCTAAGTTTCTTTCTGTTTAATATATGTGCTGCAGCAGTGTTTTTGACAAGATATGTAGTGAAACTGAAATATGGAGGGAGCTCGTGCATGTCTGGATGAAAATTTAAAAAAAATGTATGTAGTTTACCCATTGTTGGAATAATGTACATTGATAAACTGGAAATATTTTGTTTGGTCGACGATTCAATACAAATGTACAATGTAAAACTAACAAAAATGTTATTTAACTGAAACCTCAAATAATGGCAAGTAAAAACAACAACTTGTAAAACAGTGAAATATATTATTTCCCTATACACTTGCAACTAATACAAAAAACAGAGTTCGAAGATCAATGAACTTAAGAAAAGCATGACATTAAAAGCTGATTTATTTTTCTTGTTATGACATGAAGTTGTAAAGATTGTTTATCATAAAAAAAATGAAATTACCTTTGCCCGGTATCCTTTGAAATTCAAGAAATGTTGGAGCTCAGTTCATAGCAACAGGTATCCTGTCTCACACACTTGGTGGGCTGGCTATATGTACATGAATGGTTAATGAATCTAGGATTACAAGGGCTTAATCCAACCAGCCTTCTCCTTGGAATAGATTAAATTACTTGTTTCCTGGTCTCATGAATTAATCAATATGACATTCAGAGGAGCTGAGAAGCCAGCTAGAACATTAGATATGTCTAGCTAGAACATGCTTCACTGGGTATTATATACTAAAATATAGTGCAATGTATATGATATATATATAAGAATGTGGAACTGACCAAAGTTTACGTGGCCTTTATTTTTAAATATACACATGTGAAGTCTTTTTTTCTTCCTATTTATTTATAATAACTAAAAGTAGATGGATAACCAGGTGCCAATTTGCTTGTTGTTGATTTATTTAAAGATAGGCTTATGCAGATGAATTAATTGAATCTCCTGTCATTAACATGTGGCCACATGCAATACAGATTTTTTTTTTTATGTCATAATCACAAGGCGTCGCTACTTGCATACCATATACACAGGACGCCCCCTCTTGGAAATTTGCGCGCTCGTTCATAATGCGATTTGACACAATTCCTTTTCAGGTGAATCAAGGATTTATCAATAAAACCAGGAATAATTTATATATCAAACTACTTAAACTACACGATTAAATCTTGTCAAACAGTTGGAGATTTTCTTTAAGTGTTTATAAAGATTATTTTATACCTAGGAAAATTCAGCCGGTTTTTTTTTGTTTTTCTTTAAGCCAAATACTAATATTGCTCTTTTAGAGTAGCTTTGTTTTGAAGTTTTGTAATTCCTCTGACTAATTTGTCACTATAGTTTCTTAGGTATCATGTATTACTAATATGCCTTATATTACGACCTCTTCAGGTAAGACAAACTCACACAACAGGGCGACCGACAGACAGACAGCTAGACAGCTAGCCATACAGATAGGTACGTAGGCAGGCAGGTAGGTATGTTGTGGTCAGCTTCATCTGTTATGGGCATGTTTTATCTAAACAGCCAAAATGTAGGAGCCTAGGGCAGTCGTTCTAGACACAGCACAAGTTGTCCAACAAAAAAAAATAGCTATAATAATAGTTGGAGCAGTTGTTATCATGATAGATAGATAGAGAGATAGATAGATATGGGAAGTTCAGCCCTCTGGGACACGTTTTTGCCGCTATCGAGGGTTGATTGATGAGGTGAGGGAGAGGAGGAGTCCACCCATGTTTCACATTTACCCTATGGGTGGGATCTTTTAGTTGCCGGAGCATAGGCACTGAGTACAACGGACCGCCAATTAATTGTCTCATCCGAACGACATCCAGTGCTGGGATGTGGCTCATGAAGTGTGCCCAGGCCTGCAATTGAACCCGGGTCCTTCAGAGGAGCAGGTGAGCGTCTTACCACTAGACCACCCAGCTGTCATGAGAAAGCAAGACCTCTTTAACAGCTATGTTGTGTATGCCCACGAATCCCCATGCACCCAATATCAACAAGGTCAGAGATGCAACCTTGCCTCATCAGCCACTGACTGTGGTGCTGTCAACACTGTAATCCAGTTGTCTGGTGAGACCTTGCACCTTGCTTTCTAGTACCCCTTGTCACTGGCGACTAGTATACGTTTATAATAGTACTTTAAGTTTGTCTTTGAAGGCCAGCACCACAATTACAGTTTGCAGGTGAAATTTGCCATCCAGGAGTCATCCAGAATCTCATGATTGACTTTAATTTGCAATTGAAGTCTTCTTGACTAGAATATTATTAAAAGTAGCTAACTTAGACAATTTAAAAGTCTGTTAATCCTGTAGACATGTTATTGATCATAACGGCACGAGAGTTTCACCTTAAACGACCCATGCACGTTTAAATATTTTATGCTATCCAAGAATCAAATAAAAGTCACTTAAAACTTAAGGGATCATATTATATATTTCTCTTGTGTGACTAATTTCCAATCAATTCACTCTCCAACTTTTTTAATATTTGGATTACATCCATAAGTTTTTCCACCTTTTGCTTTCCAAATACTGTGTAATGCTCTGAACAATTTTGTTGCTTTTTTCTTAATCTATTGTAAGTATCTTGTATTACGATATTGAGTTAGATGTATCTAAAATGTTAGTATAAATATATATCTATAATTGTTATATTGTATTCAAGTCCTTTGGAGGGCATAACATAAGTATAGTTGGTGAAATATGCAGCCATGAGTCTGATATCTATGTATGTATGTCTGTATGTATCTATCTATTTATGTATGTATGTATCTATCTATTTATGTATGTATCTATCTATCTATCTATGTATCTACCTATGTATCTATCTATCTATCCATCTATCTATCTCTCTATCTGTCTTCCTTTCTTTCAATATTTTAAACCACACATTTGTAGTTGTTGATGTTGTGTTGAATAAGAATTGTTTTACAAACCCTTAATGATCTTATTTTTTTAATGTTGTTGTTATACCTTTACATGTACATCAATGTGTAGTAGATAGATAGATAGATAGATAGACAGCAGTCATCTTATGAAAAGCACCAGAGGTCGCCACGGTCACTATAGTTCCGAAAACGGCCACTAGGTGCGCCGACAAATTTGCTAATCTGAATCCCGCGTTGGGAACCAAGGTGTTCGGATTAACGAGGGGTCCACTGTACTGATAGGCTAATTTTTGCTACATACTCTCGGAAATCTTCGTCAATTTATCCAGCCAAACTCTTGAATTTGTTATCAGTTGTTCATGACCAACATCTGTAACCATTGTATTTCAATGCAGGGTGTTGGTCTTGGGGTGTGATTCATGTATTGGTTGCGACCCTGCATACACCCTGTATTACATTTGGAATCACACAGTCACATCGCACCCTTGAACCATCTGTCACCCTGTGCAGTGCTCTTGTAGGATGAACCAATGACTAATAGATACAGCATACTAATTACATGACATTTGTATTCAGATACAGGGGGTAAAAAATCATCCTCTCTCCCTAAAAATATTAACGTTGGTTCTGTATTTTGTTGAAGCTATAGTTACAAACAGCCTGTCAAATTGAACCTATACAAAGCTAGACAACTTCTGCTATACTATGCTACCAGCCACTAAATGCATGGAACTATCTGGCTATAGCTGGCTATTCAAAGTCCGATCTAAAAGTACATGCAGCACCATTTGGTGATAACTTGAGATTTTTCATCGAAAAGATGCATGTCTATTGTAAATATTTATTATATATGAGAAACATTTCTAACATTTACTATCTATTTATATTTTCTTAGTGGTGGTGGGTGTAAGCCGACTATAAACTAGAAGTAGACAGGAGCAGCTGGCTTTAGTCATCGACCATATTTTATGAAACTAACTGTATACACTGTACATAGTTACGTTTTTCCATGTTTACATTTAGTTTTGTGAGCGGTTACAGCTCCTTCCGGCAACTGGCAGAACGTTTTTACTTGCTATATAGTAAACTCCCTGACATATGAAGCTGTGGGACTTTGAATTTCACTCGAATTTCGCACAAACTTCGCGCAATTCGCGCTTAATTGCTCCAACTTCTAGCTAATTTACAATTACTTTAAATGCCTCTAACTTCCTTAATTCTTATCCGATTTTAATGCTGTAAGTGCCAAAATATTTTCCAAGATCTGAACAAAGTTAAGTGTAACTTAGTGCTCAGGTTCACTCGAACGTACAGTTCACTTAAACTGCTTAAAGTTCACTTGAAGTTCATTCACAATTTGCGCAAAATTCACTTAAAGTTTTAGTGGACTTTTTGAGTGAACTTTCAGTTGAGTCATGTAGAGTAATTGGAAATTAGCGCAAAATGAAGGCAAAATGAGCACAATTGAGTGCACAGTTCTCTCAAAATTAGTGCCCAATTGGGGACGCGATAGCTGTTTTACAGCTTTATACTTACATTTTGTTGTGTGTGCTTCAAATCTTCGTGTTGCACTTCCTGCACAAGTCTACACAATTTCTTGTTGACTGTCCTTGCTCACAGTGTCAATTAATTCACCAAGGTGATTTAGTAAATGAGGTTAGTGCAGGATTGACAATGTGTAAATGTCCTTCTGTTGTTTGTACTCGGCCACAAATTGATCACAATGACTTTTCTATTGGATTTCTTCAAGGATGTCTCTAGTAAGCAACTTAGGTTAATGCTGTTTGGAGGCCCCAGGAGACCCATGGGAGGTTGTCATAATTGACCCCCCTGAAAACATTAAATATGTGTCTCATATATTAAAATGCTTGTTTGATCTTTTAGCACAGTAACTGAATAATACTTTTTTTTTTTAAAAGACGATTTTTTAAAGACGGCCTCAAGCCATTTTGGGGTAAAATGTGTTAAATTAGAAATTTTTACCTTAAAAAAAAACCCTAGACCTATAGATCTATGCTAGTGGATATGTTTTTTTTAGTGCCCCTGGAACCTGATAAAACACTTAATTTCACACATTTTGCTACCAAAACATATCTACTAGCATAGATCTATAGGTCTAGGATTTTTGTTTTAAGTAAAAGTTTCTAATTTTACTAATTTTTACAAAATTAAACCATTATGAATTACCTTGCAAACTGAAAAAACATTTTAAGACACATAAATGACCTTACGAACTGTAAAGACACATGTTAAGTATCAAAATGCTGCTGTTAAAGTGGTGCAACAGAGTCTTTTCACTGAACAGCCCTGAATTCAGCAGGACATAAGTCTTTCCTCCCCCTCTTATTGCTCATTTTGCTTTTCAGACACAGTAGGTAATAACTGATTCCATAAATATAACTTTCTCAGAAAAATAACAAAAATCAACTTAATGATAAAGTGTCAAATATACATTAAAATGCACTAATAATATCGCTGCTTGGATGCACTTTGCTTCAGCCAATCACATTCAAAGGCGGGAACTTTTTCAGCCAATAGAATTTCAGTATTATGTTTTAGCCACCTGGTGGAAACACAGAGAACCTTCCGTGAAAATCTACTACTGTTCAGCAGATGAAACTATGTAGCCTGGGCTATGTTAAATAAAAAGCATATAAAGTATGAATTTGACAAATATACTAATATTTCAACTTTCAGGAAATTTTGCAAGATTTACGTAATGATTTTTGCATAAGTATGCAATAAACCAACAAAATATTATAATTAATCTTTTAAAAGCATTACTGAGCTAGAACAATACTTTAACATAACAAAAATCTCAACTTTTGGCTAGTGTGGTGGAAGATATGTCACAAATCAGAGACAATATATTTATTTATTTATTCAAATATATTTTACATGGGTTGCATCATCAGCACAACTATTTTGCAGATGTCCCATAAAGACAATATATCAAATAGTACAATATAGTATAAAAATATTTAAAACAAAAGGCATGCATAAAAACTATATGAATTTTGTGTAAATCAATTCATCCTGTCATGTCAGTAATCATATTATATTTACATTCGTATATATATAATTTTAATGAAATAGTAAAGGCCCAAGAAAAAGCTGTAATATAGTCTTTTCACTGAGCAGCCCTGACTTCAGCAAGACATAAGTCCTTCCTCTCCTCTTATTACTCATTTTGCTTTTCAGACATAGAAGATAATCACTGACTTATTCAATAAATATAACATTCTCAGAAAAATAACAAAAATCATCTGAATGATAAGATGTCAAATATACATTAAAATGCACTACAAATACAGCTGCTAGGATGCACTTTGCTTCAGCCAATCACAGCCAAGGGTGGGAACTTTTTTAGCCAATAGAATTGCAGTATTCTGTTGAAGCCACCTGGTGGAAATATAGAGAACCTTCCATGAAAATCCACTATAACAGCAGTACTATGATAATCGCTTTGTAATTCCTAAGGAGCAAAAACTAACTTGGGTGTCTCCAGTGCAATGCTATTATGTAGGGTTGGATGTGCATTTTTGCCGAGCACGGTTTTTCAGACCAAGTAATTCACGTAGGCCCCATATGTAACAGTGCACCAGTAGTAATCATGCTACTCTGGCTCCGTTTTAAAAATAGCCGCAAAGATATATTTATAGCTGTAAAGGTTATGTTCGTACAAGGTCATAACAGGGGGTTATTGATGACAATGGTAGAGAGGTCAACAATGGCGCGAGGAATGACCCTGCTGATAATCTGCAGGGATATAACCTATCTATGCCCTTGAAACAATAGCGTACCCTCAAATATCAAACATTCTTATAATAGTATCTTAAGTTCAAAGGATGCGTATTCACTACCATCACGATTCTGCCAGTAAGACCGTTCCTGCTTCATATTACTAATGCTGCTAAGCAGAGTTTTGTCTGAATTGTTGTTGTATCGCGCTCTAATGAGTATGAGGATTAACCACCGGTAAAATGGAACAAATAACAGACAAGAGACAGAAACTAAACGATGATGAAAATGGAGAAAAGGGGCAAGATAAACCTTACTTCATCACTCGTATAAGGGAAAGAAGAGCTCGAAAGTTTAATGTGGAGGAAGTTACATTTCGCGCCAAGTTCAATGAGAGCTATCAAGGAAAAAAACTGTTAAATGTAACAGATCAGCTGCACGACATGTTCGATGAAATCATGGAAAACGTGAAATCGAATCATAACAATCAATCTGACAAAGCAAGATTGTCCATCAGACATTCCGGTTTGGAAAAGGACGTACATATTCACTGCCAACCTCAACATAATATCACAGGTGCTGTAATAATGGAAAGGTAAGACTGATATATCGCTTAACATGTAATTAGTCCAAACGTATAAGAAGAGTTAATGTAATTTTGAAACATGTTAATTGTCATTCACAGACTAGGAGCCGTTTTACAGTCCAACCAATCCCTCGACATCGATGATTCTTTTGAAGTGGATATTGGTGTTATGCAAGGTGATGACGCAGGAGGTGGAGGTTCAAACAGAAAAATTACAGACACAGATTTACTGTCTGACAACTGCACAATAAAAAAGAAAACGTCAATGGTATTTATACCTAGTATAGAAAATGAATATTTGTGTGCAGCAAGAGCAATTGTTACATGCGTCGCCAAGCTACACAAAACCCCCGCAACACAATTCAAGAAACTTATTGCAAAGGATAAAGTGAACAGTAAAACACCACACTCTCAAAGAAGCCGTGCTATTAACCTGCACAAAGATGCCGATGTATCAATGGAAGGACCGGTAGCCATAGGAGAACTCAGGAAATTTGAAGATTTCCTAAATGTACAAATTATTGTAGTTTCAGGAGACACGGACAACCAGGTTATCTACACAGGCATGCAAAGAAGGAAAAAGAAAATTTATTTGTATTTTAAAGACGAGCATTTTCACAGCATTATCAATATTCAAGGGTTTTTTGTGAACAAAAAATTTTGTGACCAATGCTACAAAGTGTATGGTAAAAATTTTAGACATAGCTGTGAGTATGTGTGCAGAACATGCTCTTCGCATGAATGCCTTTTCCAAGATGATTCAATTATGTGCGACGATTGCAACATGATTTGTAGAAACACCGCATGCTACATTAGACACAAACAGACAAGAGAGTATACTGTCGGTTCTCTAAGAGGTCAAGAAATGCCATCGCTGTGTGAAAAAATGTACAGATGCAAACAGTGCAACAAAATTTTTGACAGACATAAATGTGACATTAGCAGTCACAAATGCGGTGAATATTATTGCACATGTTGCAACACATATGTTACAGATGAACATTTGTGCTATTTTAAAATTAAACCTCTAAAAGTGACATCTGGGAGGTTTTTATATTATGACTTCGAGACATGTCAAGACAGCCTTATAACATGCGACCATGGTTACAAAAACAAACCAAGACAAAACTGCCAGTCATGCACACCTGTACAACTCTGCTCACAGTGTAGAAGATGTATCAATTGCAAGAAGTCATACTGCGGGCTAGAGCAACACGTGCCGAATTATCTTGTATGTCAAACAACCTGCGACAAATGCAAAAATAATGCTTTCACGACAGATGCAAAATGTGACAATTGTGGGGACAGGTGCAGCAAATGTTCAACACGTACAAAAGGTTCTTTTTGCAATGAACCGTGTAAGAACAATGTATGTGGCAGAAGAGAGATTGTGTTTAAAGGTCCAGAAACAACAGATCAGTTTTGTAAGTGGCTAATAACACCTCAACATAAAGATATGACAGCCATTGCCCATAATGCAAAAGCCTTCGACGCACACTTCATACTTGCACACTGCGTTGCAAATTCAGTCTTTCCAAACGTGATTTATTCAGGCAGTAAAATCATGACAATGGAATTAGGGGAGGGCGTGAATATTCGTTTTATTGACAGCTTAAATTTTCTTACTATGGCGTTGAAAAAACTACCAACAGCTTTGGGTTTGTCAAGTCAGCTGACCAAAGGAGAATTTCCGTATTTGTTGAACACCATGGGAAATTTTCACTATGTTGGAAAATTTCCTGATGCATACTATTTCGGTATTCAGCATATGTCATCAAAGGATAGAGAAGTCTTCTTAAAATGGCATAGCCAGCAAACAGACAAAACGTTTGACATGCAGAAAGAGCTGTTGACATACACAAGGGCAGATGTGTCCATTTTAAGGGAGGCATGCACAAAGTTTAGGGATATGATTAATGAAACAACAACAATAACTAATTCAAAAGTTACAGGCGTAGCCCTTTTGCACATGCAACAATAGCATCCTGCGCCATGCAGGTTATCAGACAACTTATGTTATATGAAGAACACGATGTCACTCTGACAGACGGGAGAGAGGGTAGGGCTGTTTTAAAACGAGGAGAGTGGAAATTTAATGGCAAAGTGATTGAGGAAAGTATGATTGCGAAATCAACTTTTATTAAATCACCTATTCCTCAAATACCTGTCAGAGGATACGGTAAACATCCAAATGACAGTGAAAAGGCTGTTGTATGGTTGGAGTGGTTGTCAAAGGTCTCTAATAGACACATCCAACATTCAAGAAATGGGGGAGAATTCAGGGTACCAGGAACAAGGTACCATACAGATGGGGTCCATTTTGAGTCTAAAAGCTGCTATGAGTTTTTAGGTTGCAGATACCATGGTCATCACTGCATCACTAATAGAGACGTAAGAGACCCTCGCACTAGACAGACATTAGCAGCATTGTTTAACAAGACACAAAGCAGAATTCGTGAAATTGAGCAAAAAGGTTACACAGTTGTGTCAATATGGGAATGCGAGTTTGACAGACTGTTAAAAGGAAACAAGGAGTTGGCAGAATTTTCTAAGAATTGTGACAAAGTTAGACCTTTGAAAATTCGTGATTCTTTCTTTGGTTGAAGAGTGAGCCCCACAAAGATGTTTTACGAATGTCAGGATGATGAAAGGGTGAGATATATGGACGTGACATCTCTCTATCCATTTGTTACGCTTTCTGGAGAGTACCCTACGTCACACCCTGAAATAATAGCTGATCCTGACAAAATAGATCACACCTTGCAATCCTATTACGGAGTGGCTAAGGTGAAAATCCTGCCACCGAGAGGTCTTTATATACCTGTGCTTCCGGTTAGATGTAATGGTAGGTTGAAGTTTCCCCTATGTCAAACGTGCTCTGTGAAAGAAACAGAAAAGAAGTGTCAATGTTCTGATGTTGAGAGGGCTATTATAGGGGTCTGGACAACTCCTGAGATTCTTGAAGCTGTCAGGCAGGGATACAAAATCGTACATGTATACGAGGTTTACAATTATAAAGAAACAACTGCAACAAACAACCACGGTGGCATATTTGAAGAATATGTCAAAATGTTCCTGCAGCAGAAACAACAGGCCTCAGGTTATCCAAATTGGGTTAACACAGAGCAGGACAAAGATGCATTTATTAAGTTCTACAAAGAGCATCAAGGTATTGAACTGGACAGGGAGAAAATTCAGCACAACCCATCATTGAGGCTGGTGTGCAAGCTTTTTTGCAACAGTGCATGGGGCAAGTTTGTGCAACGACCTAACTTGAGTAAATGCCATTACATCAAAACACCTCAAGAGTATTCCACAATTCGCAACGATCCAACCAAAACAATTACGAATTTTAACATTATCACTGATGACTGTATAGTTGTGGAATTCAAAAATGCAGAATCCTATGAAGAAGAGGCCACTTTTACTAATGAAATCGTTGGCACGTTCACAACGTCCCTTGCTAGACTGCATCTGTTAAAAATCCTACAAACAACGGGTAGAAAAACAATTTACTTTGACACAGATTCAGTGGTGTATGCTGAAAAAAAGGGTGCGCAGTTATTGCAAACAGGGGATTTATTAGGAGAACTGACAGATGAACTACCCGAGGGGGAACACATTCAAACGTTTATGTCATCCGGTCCTAAAAGCTATTGCTATAAGCTTACTGATGGCACGCTTGTTACAAAAATCAAAGGGTTGTCTTTGAATCACACCAACAGTCAAGTTATAGATTTTGAAACTATGAAGCAGATTGTTTTTGGTGTTAGACACCATGTTAAACTTCCTACATCGACACAGATCTACAGAACAAAACATACAGGAATTGTGTACAACAGGCCATATTCGAAAACGTTCAAAAAAGTTTTCAATAAAAGAGTAATAATTCAAGACAGCTTTGACACACTCCCTTCTGGTTATTAAAGTGTATAACAAATGAATGATAATAAATATAATGCACGAGCGTATTTATCCTTCAAAGGAATGATTTACAGGTTATTGACAAAATATAAATACTGAAAAAATGTGTGGGGTGATAAATGTATATATGGATTATTTCTAGTCCTGGCGGTTAATAAATGTATGCCAGATGACAGTTTTATGAAAGCATTATAAATGTGAAAGCAGAGCGCATGAGCATGTAAAATGTTACATGGATGTTGTATGAACACTTTGAAGATGTCTAATAAAGGATGTATTGTCATATCAATTCTATATACTATGACAGAATACGTCTAAGTACACATAACATGTCAATATAATGATAAGCATTGTCCTCTGATGTGACAAACAATATATTAATGATGCATTGTATGTACATTCAATAATAAATATGCTGTCAAAATCACACAATCTGAACTATATACCTTTGTTTCACGCTTGTTGTTTGCATCCTCATAGATAATGTTGCATGGACAAATCGTGGCCTAAAATATGCTGCATGGCAGTTCTTGATATATATATTGAAAAGCCCAGGTGTCACAAAGAGAGGTCCTCTGGAAACAATGATTATCTTCATAGGACTACAGCTCTTATATTTGACCGTTTTTTATGTACAAAGCACGACATGTATTAACATGTTCATGTGCGGTGCAGATAAACCGTCTGAACGCTTCAATATTTGTTTGTGTTCATACAAAACTGAGGGATATGTATATGCAAACTGTTCAAAATCATCATGGCTGGAACGCTTACCGACCTTCTCAACACTGATTACACAAGCGATGAAGTGCATTGACATGAGAAACACGATATATTGTCAAAGGAATATTCAACATACTGAAGACGTAAAGTGTCACACCGATGGTAAGTGGTGTAAAGCATTTCAAAAACTCAAAATATATATTTAATATATCATATGAATTATTAATTCTACAGGAATGAACGTTTTATACTGTACACAATAATATATTGTTTATGTAGATCGGGCAGATACGCCCGTGAAAACCGAGAGCAATGTATTTTCAATACATGTAACAACGTCCTCAACAGCTGTCAAACAAATTTTACATTCAACGCCTACAAGGACCATTGAGACCAATCACACAGGTGATCAGATTATGCAAACCACACCTTCACGTCCAAAGGTGCCTACAACAACAGTTGAGACCAATCACACAGGTGATCAGATTATGCATACCACGCCTTCAAGTCAACAGGCAACCAATGACACGCTAGCATTGAACGGAGTGACAAGACAAGAAGTAGTAACCACGTCTTTTGAAAAAACCACGTGGCAGGTTAAACATGGTTCCATTGGTGATGTTATACAAAATTATGAAACTACCAAACCCCTCTTTTCACTCACCTTTACACAGGACAGTATCATGATAGCAGCCCTTTTTGTCGGGGTATTCCTCAAGGCATGTAATAAATAATAGTAATAATTTCAAAAATTTATTTACAACGTTTAACATGCCATGTTTCATTTTTTTATTACTCTTGTAGATGATCCTTAAATGTAGAAACCAGATAAAAAGGATTAATGAGAGACGCTATGGAAAAGGAAAGAGATGGGGCCGGTATGTTATTTCTCATCACAATCTTGATGATGCAGAAGCAGCAGACAATATCGAACTGTCAAATTTTACTGAGAGCTAACTTTTACATGTTGCATTAACAATGGGTTATATGAATAAAGGTTTATAATTTAGCAGTAAAAACGACATGGCTAATGATTTAGCAGTGAAAATCGTGTTTATGTCTTTTTGATTCATTTAATAAACATGCTTATTGCACTTAATCGGTAATATCTCTAACATGCTAATGTGTGTATCAGTGTTAATTAGCAAGTCAAAGATACTGTTGAACAATAATAGACACTACACTTTACTTGAAAGCAATATATTAAAGTGTCAAAACATGTCATTACCATGTCATTACATAACACGGAATCGACAACAGGGTCATTGACTGCTAAAGTTCTTCCCACGGGCAAACCCGTGAAATAAGACCATGTTTATTTAAAGGAAGAAAATAACACAGTTTTAAAATTTGACACATCCAAAGAGCAATACAGTCACACCTCCGTTGTAAGAACATCTGGAAAACCAGAGCTTTGAACAAAACGAAACTGTTAAAACTGTCTTATTTCTGCTGGAAGTAGTAAATATTAAGACAGGGTCCTCATACAACGTCGCTGTTAATACTGATATGTTGTAAAATGCTTAAAACTGTCCGCAACATCAAGACTCGTCTGTGAAGAAATAACACCGAAAATTTGACAGGTCCAAAGAGCAATACAGTCGCACCTCCGTTGTAAGAACATCTGGAAAACCAGAGCTGTGAACAAAACGAAAACTGTAAAATCATCTTGTTTCTGCTGGAAGTAGTAAATTATTAAGACGTGTTCATCATACAATGTCACTGTTATGCTAAAAGGTTGTAAAATGCTTAAAACTGTCCGTAACATCAAGATTCGTCTGTATAATCTAAAACAATTAAGGACCGTGAGAGTCGGTGCAAATTGTTACATAAGAGTGTATAAACTGTTACATAAGATTGCATAAGCAATCCAGATGTTCCAAGTTTCAAAGGTGTACAGGTTAAGTAAACTTGGTAAACAATTAACGGATTAAGAGTTCACAAATTAGACGGCGTTCTCACGCTTGTTGTTGTGCCAGTGTGAGATTTTTTACTGAGGTGGGAAGACGTGTCATTGTCAGGAGTCAGTTTGAGATTTTTTACCAAGGTGGAAAGACGTGTTTTTATCAGGAGCAAAAACCACGGGGAAGACAATACGACTTTAGTCATTGCTTTCATGGTTATATGGAGTGGCAGCTTATACCTACAAATGTGCTGACAGACTGTGAATGGTGGAAAGACGTGTTTTATCAAAAACCATGAGGAAAGACGATATGACTTGGGGCGATAATATCGCTATCACTGTGCTGCGGAGCAACCGCTTATACCTACAAATGTGCTGACAGACTGTGCACGTGCACGTACATAAACAGTGGATGGGCGCTTTCTGCGGACTGTTCTGAGAGCGAGTTTCTAACCCAGGTTCCTATGGACAGGTTTACCAAAGGTGAAACATTAATGATGGCCACAATATTCATGGGAGAGTCAGTGTACTGCACACGGAAAAGCCTAAAAGGAAGCAGAATAGGGTCAATTATCATTGTATGCAACAGCGGCAGAATCGATTTTTCTACCATGTTGTCAACAACTCCTAAGATGGCCAATATCTCTACTGGCGGAAGTGGTCGGGAAACAGCGGGGATTGTTTTAGCCTCCTTGGCACTCATAGGCGTCATCATTGTTACGACTTTGTGCGGCGTTTACTTTTACAAGGTAATAAGACTATATTCCCTGTACTTTTATTGACTGAACAGTAAACTGACACTTTTGTGTTGACTATAATAATTTAATAATTGTACGCGCGCTAATATAGCACAGTCTAACTGTTAAGAAGGTGTAATATATCAGTGTTATAAGAACTGTCTTATTATTAGCGTCATTGTACGCGTGCTAATATAATATAATATAACACAACCTAATTATTAAGAAGATGTATCCATGTAACAAGAACTGTTTTTTTGTTTAGCATCAAAACACGGCAACCCGTAATGAGCTGGTTCAAAGGTTGCGGAGCGTGTTCAGAAGACCCCATTTTACAAAGGACTCGCAGCGTGATGGTAATAACGGTGATGATGGCGACAGTTTTGGAGGGAATGCTGACAATATCCCGGATGCACACGATGACAGACGTGAACGTGAAAGTGGACGTGAAAGCATTGGCACAAGGTATGTACAGTTTGACTCCATGTTTTAGAATACGTTTATCATTGTGCACCGTCTTATAATGTGGCTAGACAACGTGTTGCAAAAGCTCTTTTTATACCATTATTGTATCACTGATTATGTTCTAGCTAAAATTTAGCTTTTATCGCATTTGTTAAATTGTTATTTCAGACAAGGTGATGGTTTAAGAGGGGCTGCTGCCAATTTCCCTGGGGCACCCGATGACAGACGTGAACGTGAAAGCATTGGCATAAGGTATGTACAGTTCGACCTCGTGTTTTGGAATACATTTATCATTGTGCATTGTCTTATAATGTGACTAGACAATGTGTTGCAAAAGCTCTTTTTATAGCATTATTGTATCACTGATTATGTTCTAGCTAAAATTTAGCTTTTATCGCATTTGTTTAATTGTTATTTCAGACAAGGTGATGGTTTAAGAGGGGCTGCTGCCAATTTCCCTGGGGCACCTGATGACAGACGTGAACGTGAAAGCATTGGCACAAGGTATGTACAGTTAGACCTCGTGTTTTGGAATACATTTATCATTGTGCATTGTCTTATAATGTGACTAGACAATTTGTTGCAAAAGCTCTTTATAGCATTATTGTATCACTGTTCCAGAATGGACTACCTTAGACGTGAGTGGGGCGATGACGATTCTTCATCAACACTTCCTCCTCCTTCTAGATACCCTCCCTCACATTCAGAAGTAAGACCCTTAAGATATAGCCCTTACTGGACAGATAACAGAACACGGAATACATCATTCCATTCTAGGTAAGAATTAACCCTGGGGGGATAAATGATACCTGTATTAACATTATTGCTTGGATGTTACAACATTTGCAATTGTTTGCAGGGACAGTCTTCCAACTGTAGGAGGTACACCGCTGTCTCAAAATAGAACATCGAGAATGTCCACTTATCTAGAGCGTACTACAGACCATAGGGCTACAGGTGGAATAAGAACCCTCGCCGAGGAAACTGGTAATGACGAAGACGTTGTACGGAAAACCCCCTCCCCCGTAATCACTGGCACCACCCCCCTACGTCAAACAATCGTGAGAACACCTAGTTATCTAGGTACTCCTAGAAACCCTGGAAATTCTGTAGTGGAAGAAACAGATAACGAGGACATTCCCCGTAGAACGCCACCCCCTCCAAACGCAGGAGCCACGACCCCCCGTCGAACGCCTTATAATTTGCGAAGTTTGGAACTACAACTACAGACCTCGCCAAAAAAGTAAGAACTGTCGTTGATACTTCGTAAATGCTGTAAAAGTTATTATTATGTTATTTGGATGTTAGCCGGATAGGGTGTCGTGTTCTGAGTTTAACAGTGTTATTTATATATTGCCACACAATAGATGTGAGGAATTGTCAAGGTCTAGCTTTTGACGTTTTGATTAAGCATTGGTACATGTCTACGTTTGGACATTTATCACCCTCAAGGGAGAAAGGTTATCAACTTTAAGGTGTAACGGCAAATTTTGCAATTATGCTACATCATTTAGGGCAAATTGTTATCACGTTAGATAAAAGCTCTAGTATATATTAGACTTTAAATAATATGAAAGAAATAGATATCGTTTCATAGAAAGATTAAAGTATTATTTCAGACTGAAAATTTGGAGGGTACTTTTGTTCCTCTCAAGACTTGTTTGTAATCAATGATATTATAAACAAAACAAGTGATTGCACTTGACTGTTTTATTGCAAGTTGTAATTATACTTCAGCCTAGGGGGTAGTTGGATTGTTAGCAAGCTGTCAAGTTTACATTCCCGTATATTATATTTGCAGCATGTTCATTTATATTTTGTGCTGAAACAAATGTATACAGCTAGTCTTATGAAAAAATGAAAACTTTTATTTATTTGCAAAATCTAACAGATTGTCAAGTTTAATTCTTATACAATATTATATATATCATCAGTTATTTACAAACTGTTTATATTTATCTATTGAGAGATTAAAAGCCGTGAAACAGGTTTCATATTTAAAAGTTAGATTTTGGTGGATTTTTATAAAAAGCTATGTTTAAATTAGGAACACAAGTATGTGTATGATTCTCAGAGCTCAACCATTTATTTATTTATTTGGAGAATCATTGTATATTTGTTTTGAACAAAAAATGTATGATGCTAGCCTTATTTATAAAAAGCTATGTTTAAATTAGGAACACAAGTATGTGTATGATTCTCAGAGCTCAACCATTTATTTATTTATTTGGAGAATCATTGTATATTTGTTTTGAACAAAAAATGTATGATGCTAGCCTTATGAAAACATGAAACTTATTTATCTGGAAAATCTAACAGACTGTCAAGTTTTAATTACTGTTCATATATTATATATTATATATCATCAGTTATTTACAAACTGCTTATATATATTTATCTATCTATCCAGAGATTAATAGTGGTGAAACAGGTTTTTTGACAGGAAACACTTTTATAGTTTCCATATTTTTTAAATTTGACTATAAACTGTTTATAGTTAGAAACGGATATATTTATCTATCTATCCAAAGATTAATAGTAGTGAAATAGGTTTTTGGACAGGAAACGTTTTATAGTTTGGGTATTTTAAAATTGACTGTAAACTTTTATAGTTAGGTTTAGGTGAATGTTTATAAAACATAAGATTAATAGTAGTGAAATAGGTTTTGGACAGGAAACGTTTTATAGTTTGGGTATTTTAAATTGACTGTAAACTTTTATTGTTAGGTTTAGGTGAATGTTTATAAAACATGTCCAAACAAGCAAAAGAAAAGGTGTATGATTCTCAGAACTCTTTTATTATTTATTTGGAGAATCATAACAAATGTGTGTACTTTTTATGGTGTATGGGTGTATTTTTACACTGTGTTGAAAGAAATATAGATTTAGGTGAATGTTTATAAAAAACATGTTCAAAAAGCAAAACAAAAGAGAGGGTGTATGATTCTCAGAACTCTACCATTTATTTATTTGGAGAATCATAACAACTGTGTGTGCTTTTTATGGTGTATAGGTGTATTTTTACACATTGTTGACAAAAATAAATAAAAACAGTTGTTGATCGAACTGACATTTCCGAGCTTTGAGTTATTATTACGAAAGTTGTGACAGATTCTGTTAACTTTAAAACTCTAGAGCAGCTGTGTGTAAAATGCAAGTTCTTCTTCTTCTCATTCTTCTTCTTCTCATTCTTCGCTGTCAGCTTTTTTGTTTTGGGTGAGGTGGTGTGCAACTCTTATTAGCAACAGTACAGCAGTACTAGCTCTACAGAATGGTGTCCAGGGTGTCTGCAACATTTGCACTGCAACGCACACCCCCTGCACTCACCCGCACTATTTTCTGGACAGTTAAATGCAAAGAAACAATTCTGTTTGTTCTAATATATACAACTTACTGTTTTATTAATTAAGAAACCTTATACATTTCTTGGTACATTCTACAAGGTATACAGGTATGTGTATATACGTGTAAATACATATAATATATACTGGTGCAAGGTCTACACATTAAAAACAAACGGTTGTTGGAAGACATGTGTTTACAACTTAATTTCTAAAAAACCTGATACATTTCTTATGCATACTACTAGATATAGGAGTACCTGTCTACGTAATTATCAAAAGGATGATTTTTGGAAGACATATGTTTACAACTTAATTCTAAAAACATGATACATTTCTTATGCATACTACTAGATATAGGAGTACCTGTCTACGTAATTATCAAAAGGATGGTCACAAAACTACTATTAGAAAGACAGTTGTTATCATATCAAAAGTCACTACTGTCATTTTCGGTGGCTTCATCTAGCACAAATTTTGAAGCCGTCTTACGTTTTTTCGTTAATGACAGGTCATGTTGTTCATCTGCAGTAAGAGCTCCTTCATCTTCCGTCTCACAGCTCTTGCTTTCCTCATCAGAAATTATAACCGTTTTCTTTGTCTTGAACTTCAAATGTCTCTTCAAGGGTGGCGCTTTTTGGGAAGTGATACTTGTTGAACAGGTCGGTGCAGCAGTTGGCACCAGCGGTACAATGTTCACAGGGCGCAGCAGAAAGTCCTCCTGATCTTCTTGGGCATTTTCCCTGGGGGCGTCTTTGTCGTCATCAACAAGGCCATCAGTCTCTCCTCTCTGCTTGGGAGGAGGAGCGTTCTTTTTCTTCAAAGGAAAGTGAGGAGGATTTTTTTTTGATCCTGCAGGTACGATGTCAACAGATGGGGGAGGTTGTGGTGTGCAGTGCAGGCACCTCATTAAGGCTGTCATACCTTTGTGTGTCAGTCCGCACTCCTCCAAAGATTGGAGACCTTGCCATCTCTTCTCTATGTCAGGCAACTGGTGTAACAGCTTAGAAAATTCATATGTTGATAGGGTAACACCTCTGCGTGTAGGATGTAGGGACTTGGTGCTAGAGTTTGTGAAAAAGAAATGACGGATATCTACAGTCCCGTACTCCTTTTTTGCCTGGGCAAACAGATTTTTACCCAGGTGTGTTTTAATTTCAGCTGGAACAAACTCCACCCCATCGTCGTCAAATCCCTCATCATTAGAGCCTTGTCTGTCTGTTGTCACCACTTCATCATCATCCACCATAACAGAGTCATCTTCATAAGGATCTTTTGATCTATTGTTCTCCGGGGAACAATCTTCTTCCTCTGGGTCATCCTTTGTCCATGCTTTCTTGCCCTGAAATTAAATACACAAATTGTGTCAATTATGAGGTTGAGATGAAACATTCCAAAACTGTCTTCTTTTAGAGCGATAGGGAAAATCACTTACCAGACCGATAACTTTGCCAAGATCCTTCAGAACGTTCAACAGGTCTCTGCACTGTTGTTTGTCAATCACAACACCTTTCTTAGTTGGAATCAGACAGTATTCCTCTTCATCGAGGACGTAGTTACGGATGTGTAGTTTGACACGGCCATCAAATCTCTGCAGGACCACAAACTTCCTACTTCCCAGTTCTCGGAACCATAAGAATCTTCCTCTGACTAGCGTTCCTGATGATGTATGGAACATGCGGCCTGTTGCTTGCAGCTGATGACTGTTCATGTTTTCTTTATAGCTGGAAGGTGCAGGCTATTCTAGTTTACGTGAAGAAAGCTCTTGCCAGGAGACTAGGAGTGACTGTACGGTCTTGATGAAGATGTTTTATATATAAGGCAGTTCATCTGGGGTTTGTGGCACACCCCTACTCTTTCATCATACATGGAGGCATGGGGTCTTTTGTCTTCAGAACAAATTATGTGTGACCTTTGTGTAGGCTTGCCATTGGTAGCGGTTATAAACTCCTGCTGTGTCTCCATGTCTGTCAATGATCCATCCTCAATGCCAATGTTTGAGGGGCATACTATTTTGTGCATGACCCTCCCCTCCCCCTATTTCCTCCCCCATTCCGCTCATCTTGATCACAAAGTATCTAACAGTAATGTGCTTTATTAATGTTTTACATGTTAATAAACAATACGTCTTCCAACAAAACTTCTACTGTATAAATAATTTGTATATATATACATTCTCTCTGTTTCATGCTATATACAACAACTTAAAACAATGCGTAAACAATCTTAAATACTCAGCCAATTCTTTTTAATTGTTTTAAAGATATCCCTACTTTTGGGTGTGGTTTTACGAGATCTGCTAACACGTTTTACAATGTTGTCCACGGTACCCTTTTTTTTTGACACTTTCATGCTTTTCACTTTTTTTGCTTTCACAGTTAAATTATTCAGCTCCTTTGGTGTAATACCCGGCGGCTGGCCAATTATTGTTTCAGAGTCATTTTCTAGCAGCACATCATCTCTTGTTCTACCTTCATTCTCAGGAAACTTTTCTTCTTCATTATCTTCATTGTCTATTGTCTTGTCCTGTTTTGACACATGACTCTCATGTTCTCTATTTGACAGCTCTCTCAATTGTGCAAGCATTCTTTGATATCGCTCTTTAGGGATAACAACATGTTCTTCAGCCATGTTCATACGAGTTTCAATAATTTCTTTACAACTGCTTGCACCATACGGGCTATAACTTCAGGTTTAGAAACAATTGTGTTATACCTACTAGTCGATGTGCTTTCAGGATTAGCTAGCTTACGAATGACCCCTTTATACCGTTTTAGAGAATCTTTATACTCTGAGGGTATGTTAATCACTTTGGCAAGGATATTCTTTGCAATTTCTCCTATGGCAAGGACTTGTTGTTTGTTTACATGTTTCAATAGCATCCTAAATTGTTTCATGGGTAGTACTGTAAGAGCCTGCAGAAAAACTATACTTTCCTTGATCAGGTTCATTTTTTTGGTAGATAGCACACTGTGACGTCACCTGGAAACAGACATGCTCTTAGTTGTAAATTTTTCACTGTATTAGGGGTCAAATCTATAAGCAGGTAGCCGTATTTTCTTTCTGTCGCCTGCAAATAACTAGACATGAAATATTCTGAATTGCCCGGCATTATCTGACTTCCTAGGGTGATCACCTGTCTACAGCTTCTGTTATTTCTAAATAGACATATATAATGAGCATTCAGATTCACTGTTTTTACAGCCTTGTTGTTGCAAAACATGTTCTGCAAAGTTATAATACATGAGATGTTGCAGTGATGGCTTAAAACACATACTATGTCCACAATATGAGCACCTATTTTTGCATCATCAAAGCTACTCATTTTGTCATCAAGAACGAGAATAGTATGACTTTTATTTTTCTCCCATATTTCTATTAATTCCTTTTTGGTTGGAACATGAGTTACAAATTCTATCATATCACCTAGATCACTTTGCATTTCATCAAAGTTTTCATGCCATATAGAATACACATAAATAATCTTGTTCACTTTTTCAGTGAACATTTTTTCATGGTTCAGCAATAAACTTCTGACAAAATGTGATTTTCCTGACTGTGTGGCCCCATATATCATAAAATTTTTAGGCAACTCAAATGGTATAAGACATTCATCAGTTTCACTCATGGTGCTCACCTTTCAACGACTAGTAACAGAATGGTCAGACTTCGTATACCGCTCTATTTTTGTCAATTTTTAAAGCCGCTGCAAATTTTGCAAATACAATCATAGTTGTCGGTTCTTTGAGAGCTTTTTCAAACTTGACACTAATTCTCATGTTTCCTGAACGCCTCAGAGGTATGACATCATCATCTGTTGCACCATTTTGAGGATCTGCTGTAAATCTGTAAAAGCAGAACCCTTGAGGATAATCCTCGCGGGAAACGGGTACGCTAGAGTTTGTGTTTTCCAAACAGCACAATGTTTTATAAGCTTCCATGTACAAACCTGTTTCAGGTGTTGGACCATACACTGGTTGAATTGGACCTTCATTCAAATCTTGACCATTTACTGTAACTTGGATGTAATTTAAATTACAATGTTCGACAAGAAAGGGGTTGGAAAATAATGTGCCATGATTAGCAGAGTCTTGCACCAATCCTATGATCATTTCTGCAGGGATCCTTGACGCGAACGGGTCGTTTATTTGACCTGAAAATATTCCTTTACCCAGTGAAATTTTTTTACTTCTGTTTTTGTGTATGGAAATATAGAAGGTTTTTTTTTCAATATTTCCGCGTGTGAGAGCAATATTTCGGGGCTCACATCAATCATAGCAACACTCAGTGATGCCTTGGTTATTTTGACCTTGTAACCCCCTCTAGTAGCCTCTGGTGCCATAAGACAAAATTCTGGTGTACTGGTGTACAGAGTAAGAGACAGTGAAACATTGTTGGGGATATAGCGTCCAATTTCGAGCACATCGCAATAAAGGTTGCCACACATGTCTACTTCTTTAGAGTTTGCAAAATATTGAGAACGTGTTTTCAACCCAACATTATCACCTATTTGCCAATTGCTGTCTCCCAATGATCCCGGTGTGTCAGGGTAATACATAGCCATCTGTAGAGAACCTGATTTTTGCTGGTTTGGTGTGTACAGCAATGCTTTGATATATGCTAAATAGGGGTAGGATTCATCTGAGTTGGTCAGTACTTTGTTTTGCAGAGCAACATCTATTCTGCTGAACATGGAGTGCATAAAATTGTTGACAACGCCCACCGCATCCTCATCAAGAGATGGCTTTTGGGTGTTATCTCCAGCTGCGCTTGAATCACCAGCATCCTTGTTCTCTGTATCAGTATTTTGTGATGTTGTCTGCTGGGTGTTTTTCCCCCTAATATTAATCGTGGGGGGTGTTATTGTTCCACCGTCATGTCTGACTAGTTTGCATGTTATGTTAAGCTGTGTTTGTCTTAAGTCTAAATAGCAGCTAGAATTATTAGTTACACTGAATTGTAGTATCCCCTGATTTGAATAATCGTTTACAGGATAAAATGTTGCTAAATGACTTCTTTTGACACCAACATTTTGAATAGGTTTTTGAAAAATAGCCAATTCCTCTGAATAGCCTACATATGAATCGCCTATAATTTCCATACTCATTGTTAACAGCTCTGCTATAAGCTATTGATCACTGATCACTCGTCAAAAATATCCTTAACTCTTCTAACCTTTGCGTTAACAGATGATTCTATAATTTTACCAGATTTAGCAGAGGCTCTTGACAACGCCCTCTTCTTACCATTACCTTTAGGAGTCTGCTTGTTTGAGGGATTGTCACCCTCTATAACAGCAAGCTCAGCTTGCATATCACTTACTGCACGCCGTCTTTCAGCCTCGCTAGGGTCAACTATTTCTAACTTTGGTAAACTGTCCCCCATTGCAAATGGGTGCTCATTACCATTGCTTATATCTACGAGTACTAAGTGACCATTTCCTTTAGTTTTAGCCCATGGAGATGATGTGATACCATTTATGAGCTGGGGTCTGTTTGTACCTTCTGCTTGCTTTTCAAAATGCCTCAAAAATGTCTTATAATCCAGACCACCGTTTAGAGCATAAAATTGTGTGTTGTTTGCCATGTTTTAACTTAAAACTTATGCGTTCTGACGAATATGTAGTGTGCACGACACTTGTCCCTCTTTAAATGAGGGTGTCATGCCTTTGCTGTCAATTAAATATATATCAACATGTTCCAAACTCTCCACGCTGAGAGGTACATATCTAGGACAGTCAAAATAGTGGGGTGACCCCTTGAGAAGCTCATTACCATACACCCTGTTGAGCATTGGTCTCATTGTTGAGTTAAACACGCTGGAAATACATATTTTAGAGTTTATTGTTATATATGATGGGGAGTATTTCTCGCTCAAAGCTGGCAGGTCTATGTCAATTATGGCTACTTCCCACTCACCTCTTGGTTGTACATCTATTTTAGTTGGTAATTTAATTCTAAACATAGATGCAGTGTTGCCAGAATATAATTGATCACTTTGGTTGTTTGACAGATAAAGATACATGGTTATTGTTTACCACTGTACTGTTTAATATCTGATACTGGAACGTAACTGTTAAAACTATCCGCATAACCATACCATTTAACCAAACTTAACCTTTGACCATTCACCGTTTTAGTTGATATAACGCGTTCTATTTTAAACTGGATGTCTTCAGGATCTGTAACATTGACCTTCTGTAATTCCTCCTTATAAAAGGAACCTTTTATGATCTGGTCGGCTAAATCCTGTACTTTATATCGGGGAGGGTGAGAAGGTATTTTGTTGCAGACACGAAATAGCTCCTCGGTAAACTGCTCGTTATATCCTCTCCTAAAAGGCGTATTCTGGTGACTTAACCTCACCAGATCCCCAATCTCGAATACGTAGACAGTTTGTGTTGCAGCATTTTTGTTCAAAATTGGTATGTACACGCGCTCATACAAACGTTCTGCATTGTTCTCGTTAACCTCTGCAGGTGCCATATGAATAGCCGAGTGCGGTGTGTTATTATATGACTTTACAATATCCTTTAATATGTCAGTGTATTTAAATGTTTGATTTTCATAGAAGTATTTGTATAACCTGTTTTCTAATGTTTTGTTTAATCTCTCGCTGTATGATGCTTTGTGTGTGCCATATGCAATAATATGGTCTATTTTATGACTTTTTAATACATTTTGAAAAGGTGCTCCTAGAAACTCTCCTCCTTGATCAGTCCGAAGGGTGTTACATTGTCTTCCCTTATTAAATATTTCTTGTATGGCCTCTGCAACAGATCTAGCTGTTTTAGTTTTCAGAGGTTTAACCCATGCAAATCTTGAGAACAGATCAATGCATACCAATAGATATTTAACACCCTTGTTATATTTTGAAAGATCTGCTAGCTGCAGTAGGTCTGCATCCCACTGTTCGTCTATATTTTCTACTACAATATGTTCTGTCTGAAAATTTGATTGCGGTGTGATATGGATGGAATTGGTTGTTTGCTCGTTTAACCATTTTTTAATGGTTTCATAGTCAAGGTTTGTTGGACGATCTTTTCTACTTTTTACGAATTCCCATAACTTTGTAGCACCGTAAAAACTTGCAGGACTGCTGACATCATAATAAATGTCTGACAGATACGTATCAATTAGATCCTTATTCATGATGAACATGTTGTTTTAGCTATTGTGATGTAGACTCTGGTTACGTTGTCTGTTCATTAATGTCACGTGTTGCGGTCAGCTTAACAACATGTTTCAATTTTGGTGAAGGGAGCACTGCTCCTAGACTCGTGCTGAGAAGAATTAACCACGTTTCAGAGCTGTTCCCTAATGACAGGTTAATGATAGCTGTTAATATAACAGTGAAAAGTACTATCATCTGACAGAAATACACCACTTCTGCCTTTGGTAAAACTTTACCAAGCACTACCCAGTTGTCTGATGTTACACTATCCTGTGACAGTGACCGTTCGTTTGTGATCTCCATTGTGTAATGTTTAACAAGATTGTAGAATTAAGCTTATATTTGAGATATCTTCTTTTTCTTGCACCTTTCCTTAGCCAGCTGTGCTAAACAACGTCTCATTGCGCCATCTATAAAGAGTACACATGAGCTATACCGTGCTGCCCCCTGTAGTACATTAACAATTTCTCATGCAGTATCACACAAAATATCAAACATCTTAGTTATCTGTATCAGGTGTGTCGTTTTATTTATTTATGTATATACTACAAATCGCGAATACACAAACTATCACCAGTTATATTTCAGACTATGTTATGGTAATGTCAATACCTTGTTACTGACAACCTGGAGGGTAATGACAGCATTCTTGAACAGGTTTTGCGTCTTGCCATACTTCAAACATAATTGTAAAACTACATCTAGGGTTATATCGGTCAATTATCGAATTTGTTTGAAAATCTGTCAGACATTGAGATACATCTCCAAAATATTGTTCATCTCTTGCGGCATCTTTTTCAATGTAGTGGACATCCTTGCACTTTTCGCAGTATGAATGCACGTATGCAACCCAACGTGAATGTATGTTATCATCCATAACGTTTTCCGTTAGTTCACCAGTAAGCTGTTGATTTGCTAAAAATTTAATACTCCATGGTATACCTTTGTTGTGAAATTCAATAGTTTGTATGTTTTCGGTGTAATAATCCACAGTGCACATTTCTAAAGTGTTAAATCTTTTTGAAGACTCCTTCAGTATTGATAAACACTCGTTTTCATTACATTCAGGATATCCTACGGCAGTCCAATAAACAGATAAAAGCTTAATGCCATTGTCTGCTAACAGTATATAAGTTACACTATGCGACTGTTCATACCGAACTGTTGACACTTTTAGAATTTGCCCTTATAATATCTACAGCACCTATTTAAAACATGTTCTTCCGGAATAACCTTCTGCAACATTACTACTTGTTTTACCCCTTTTTTTAAATAATATATTTAGGAATAACGATGATTACTCTTCCGCAGAATGGCGATGAATACCAGGATCAGCTGTGTGACCTATAATTGACATACGGTGACCTTGACGGGGTGTGATCTCGGGTCATGACCCCGTACTGCGATGATCTCGGGGTCAGTTATAAATACATGGCTGCGGCTATTTTTAAATCGGAGCCAGAGTAGCATGATTACTACTTGCACCCAATGATATATGACTTTTACGTAGCGAACAATCTGGCTTATAACTTATCTGACTCTATATATATACTAATATATCCTCATCCAGGGACTATATGCTGATAACTTTTGGGTCTTCTGCAATGTTTTTATATCTGGCTTCTAGACCTATCACATAATATAATTGTGCAATGCAGATATATGTTACAAACAGATTCTCAAATCTCTGACAGAGATTAGGTCAAATGCGGGACTGATAGGAGATTGGTATCTGTAACCTACATAAATGTTTTAACAGTTTGCTTTGGTTAAAATATACAAAAAAAAATCCCTTTAATATATTATGTTATTATTTTGTAATAATTTCAGATGAAGAAAATATAATTTCTTCAAATTTCTATTATCCTGACGATTACAAAATCATGATAATTCACCAAAAAATTAGCGCTACAGTGATCATAGCTGTAGCCTATTTTGGATAAAGTCTTTAGACATACTTGAATCAGTAACCATGGAATTGTACTGCAGTAAAACAAGCTAAACAACAAATATATAATAAATCAGATGCACAAGCATACCAAAATAGACTGAAAAAAAAAAATAGTCACAGGCATAAACCCTTGAATACATGTAGCCTATATAGTCTGTTTTGTCCACATCAAAGTCATTTTTAGGTAGAAATTTGTGTAGGTGATGTTTTGGTCATTTATCTTATTATGAAAATGTTACACTTCGATTGATACTAAGTGCATTTAAAGCAATAATTAGTGTTCTTATGTATTTTATCAGATAGTATCTAAGTCTCTATATATCTATCTATCTAACTATCTATCTATCTATCTATCTATCTAACTATCTATCTATCTATTTATCTAACTATCTAACTATCTATCTATCTATCTATCTATCCATATATATATCATTTATCTATATAGCTATCTATCAATATGTCTATCTAATCTATCTATCTAATCTATGTTCTATCTATCTATATATATTTATATATCTACATGTCTTGCTGTCTGTCTAGCTATCTGTCTGTCTGTCTGTCTGTATGTCTGTCTAACATAATATATTTTAATTGAATATTGTCCAATGTTGTCCAATGTTGTCCAATGTTGTCCAATGTTGTCCAATGTCATCCAATGTCCTCTTCATGCATTAGCCTTGTTGGAATAGTAGAAGTAGTAGTAAAATTTGTAATAGTAGTAGTAGTAGTAAATTTGGAATAGTAGTAGTTACTGTAGTAAAATTTTATTTATTGTACATAGCCAACAAAGTGCACAGAATTAAATTAAAGCAAACGTTACTGTAGAGATAATGTAATTACCTCACCTTCATTCTTAAATGGGTGAATTGGCCTGAAGGTCCCGGGTTCTATCCCAAGCCCGGGGACTCTTTACAAGCAACGTGCAACTGGATGTCGATCGCATATACGAGACGCTAAATTGGAGGTGTCTATGCTGAGGCAAGTAAAAATCCCCACCCATGGGGTACATGTGTAACATGGTGTGGACTCCAAGGCATCTCATTATTACGTCTGCCTCTGGCAGCTGGTCATATAAGCTGATTAAGCTTCAGACCCAGTGGCATTGAGACATAGACATAGACATACACATTCGCAGGATGGCTAAATATCTGCCAAATTGTGTATCCGTCGGTCAATATTCAAGAATAGAGCATAAAAGCAGGGTAAGGAGAAAGAACTCTTCTTAATATTAATGAAATGCCACTAAAGCTATCACGACTCCAACTAGGCTTAATACTGACTGAAGTAAGGCAACTTGATCAGATAAAAACAGGAAATGATACAGTCACAAGAAGCCTAAAATGTGATCCTCTTAAAGAAAATAGACCACCTGGGGTGTCACGGAAGAGCTTATAAGATACTACAGTGGCACAAGTTATCCTTGTAAATAAGAAAAAAAGTTTCCAATTCTGTCCTTAAAATATAAGGAATGATTCGGATTCAGTGAATTTTGCATCAACAGATTTGAGTTGCTGTTTCCAACTAATTAAAATGATATGCAACAATGAAACAGGCTAATTGAGGTTGCTGTCTCCCAGATTTTTGGGATGGCCCAATGGTTAAAGCAGCTCTGCTAAAAGGTCCAGTTTTCGATTCACAGTATGTGCGAAATTGTGAAGAAATAATATCCGCCAATATAGTTTGGTTGTCCTTGTCACGGTCCGTGGGTGTTTTTGTTGATGTCGTTTCAATATTGGTCACCATAGTTACAACATCATTTCATCATTGCTGACAAGACAAGACAAGACAAGACAGGATAAGGTAAGGTAAGGTAAGGTAAGATAAAGTAAGATGAGATTAAATGAGATGAGGTGAGGTGAGGAGAGGCGAGGCAGGGTGGGACGGGGTGGGACGAGACAGTACGAGACAGGACGAGACAGGATGAAATGAGATAAGATGAAAGATTGAAAGATTGGACAGATAAGATAAGATTAGATGAAATAAGATAAGATAAGTGATCTGGTATGTTATCTAGAAAGTGGGTAGACTTCTTCTAACTGGAAGTTGGGCTTAGCTCTGGATAGCTACATAAATGTAGTTTCTTTTACACTTGTACTGTAAGTTTCCACGTTCAAATTAAATGACTGACATAAAACATGGTGCAACTAAAGAAGTGACAACCTACATATTGCACACTGACTTGTTCTTAAATTCATGGAATTTGTTTCTCATTCTTCACAATTATTGTGCAAAATGACGGTGTAATGAGAACGAGCTCTACGAAACATCAGTGCTTCGAATGCAAATTTTGTGGGAAAAAACTGCATATCTGGGCATTTGGAGGCTTAATGAAAAATTCATATTGTGTTAATAAGTCACATAGGGACTTTTTATTGCATCCGAAATGTGCATTTGCTGCACCAGAATGCATAAAACTGTGCCTGAATAGAACATTTGAAATATGAGGGAACTCATCAATTGGATGCATAAAACTGAAAATTAAATGCAATAACAGAGATTAGTACATGACGCTATTGTACACTACTTGATAAATGAGTGAAACTTTCAGAAGTCATTCTCATGCATTCTTTTTTAATAAATGTGTCATATGGTAAACTCACAGCTATGGATGAAAAACCAGACATTGCAATATAAAAAGTGTCCTATTAAATCTGATTCTGGTTTGCAAGCTATACAGATAATGTGTCACTTTTTTTTTTTGGTCAGTTTTTATTTATTATAATTCATCCACAGAAAAACCAATAACAAAGTGTAGCTTTTATAATATTATTTCTTGTTTTCTGTTTGACATATATTTTGTCTAACTACAGTTTCAGCATGCATGAGAAGTGAGAGAAGATACCTACTAATACAATAATGAATTTCTTGCAAGTGAGACTCAAGCTAGATTTCTTCTAACTTTGCTGGAGGATATCTGATCTAGGCTTGCTAAAGGAGGCATCTCTACAACTAAGGGCTCAGTCAGATAACCCCCAGAGCTAATTAATTACATAAAGAGCAGGAAACCAGCGGTCAGTAATTTGAGACATTTTTTTGTGGGTTACAGCCAGTGAAGGGTCAGTCTGATACGTGACAAATAACATTGGACACGGCAACACGTGGTGGTAGTTGACACGTTACCAGACATTCCAGACACCCTTTCCATCTCGCCCTTCTTAAGTTTGGCACCCTCATGATGCTCATTGCTCAGTGGAGTCTTGTGTACTACAGCAGCTTCACAGTAAACACACACCCAGGGCTTCAGCAGTTTTCAGTAAAGCCTCAGTAAAACTGACTGAGAGGGCCCCCAGAAAGGATATAATAAGTCCAAACACAGCCTCATGAAGAGTAATTGATAGGCTCAATTTTATTTGACACAGAATGAAAATAACCTCATACATTACTTAAAAATGCATAATCCAAACCTCTCACCCTAAGGGGTATTAATCAGCCTCTGCACTCAATAGAGAAATGAGGGAAAGGGAAGGAAATTGAGGCTCCAGCTACATTGAAATTCATATAACACAGCGCATGAAATACCTCTGAGAGGCAGACAAGGGCCTGATATAGCTAATGCACTGACTGGAGTACCACAGGGTCCTTATGTATGGCAATACATCAAAGAAGCCATCTGATGTGCATCGTCTTATTCTCATCATTCTGCACTAAAGCATAAAAATGAATGGGGTGTACCAAATAGTGCTTTTGATCGCCACTGAACATACATATGATTCGGCAGGTCGAATTGGATTTGTCCATTCTCAGACAACATGCGGCGTCAGAATCATCGGCTCCGTGGTGGTCCGGTGGAATATCTACTTCAAGATAAGATAAGACAAGTCTTTACAGTCGGTTTTACATGAACAATCAAATAAGCATGATAAATATGTTGGTTATTTTTCATGGTTTGTTCATTTACATAGTTTGAGATTACCCGCTGTGAGACATGAATTTGCAAGGCACTGTATGTCTTATAAAGTACCAATCATTTATATTTAATATGCCAAAACATTTCAAAGTAAAAATTATTACACTCATCTTTCTTTTTTTTTTTAAATTCTATATCAAGAAAATAATAGAAACTTATAATGGTGAGTGAGACATTCAAAATTGCTATGTATGTCATTTTTTATGATGATCCAATACAAATGAATAATGTCCAAATTACATTTAATATGGCATTATATTATGATATTATTGTAGTATATATACTTTTTTTTTCATGTCTAAACACTTTTTCTAATGTTGTTCATGCCATTTTCACTTCTTTCCTTATTATCAGCTTTTTTTTGTTTTCTTTATCGCTTTCTTTATTCAATAAAATTATGTTTTCGTTTTTGTAATATACTCCTTCCCTAAAGCGGCATGCATCTTGCCTTTGGGAAGAGAAATTTCTATCGATAAAACACTAAATAAAACATTGAAGCCATGGGCTTCCCCATGACCATGTTCGTATCCCTTTAGGTGAAGACCTCGAATCCCAGTGGCCAAAACAGAGTATTATATCCACACAGGTGTTATACCTGTCAAATGTAGCTGTTATGCCATTTTACAGCCATTCATTAACTTGGAAACAAATCTCAGAGAATTTGAAGCTTAACTCCAGATGATGTCATGTGAATCCAGGACTCTTATTGTTTGAAGGACTGCCTTGGCCAATGGGAGTCCTGGGCTCATGTGACATCATCTGGCATTTAGTTTCAAAGTCTCTGAGATTTGTTTCCAAGTCAATGAATTTGGCTGTAAAAGATCAAGGCATCTAGGAGTTTCCATCCCTGTGCCAAAAATGGCTCACATGGAAGTGCAGATTTACTCAAACAACTGCAACCTTTATTTGATTGTTATTAGCTCAATACACAACATATTTTAAGATTGATTTTCGGTCACAATATGAGCATTTCACTCGATTTCTTAAAAATATTTAAATCTTGAAACTTTGGCTATTTTAAAAATGTTGACAAACAAATAAGAAAAAATTAATGATTGTCTTGCTCACAATTATACAAGTGAGTGAACAACAATAGAACTGCGGTTTAACCCAACGATTTATGGATCACTGCCCTGAACTACTCGGTTATGAAATTCTGTTGTAATTTGCGAGATTCTCTCAATATTGTAAAAATGATGTACATGCATCATACTTTGGGCTTTCCGAGATATACCACCCTTTCTTTTTCGCACATAGGAAACGATAAGGAGGTACAAAGAGTTCACAAAGAACGCCCACTATATAGCAATTTTCAACTTCTTTAATTTTTTGTTGTCAATGATTTATGAGCACACATCTCTGTTACCACCATAACGTCAGTTCGACGTCAGCCTGACATTGGTCACATTGGATGGACGTCCTGGCAACTTTGCTATCCACTGGAAGTTATTAATAAAAATGTTCCTATTATGTATGATATAATTAATTTATTGAGGCCTCATAATGACTGTTAATTTGTTGCAGGGCTAGAGTATAAGTTCTACATAAAGCAACTCACATTTTCTAAATAAGTAGTTGTCAACACTTTAACCTTGACCTTGAGGATTTATCTGAAAAGACAATTTTTAGACAGCCCATATGGAACAGACTATATCACCATTACCATCTCATTTTGAAAAGGGGAGCTCAAGAGTTTCATTACAGCCCAATTTATAGGCTTGGAAGCTAAAATGCCAAAATGTCTGTCTCCAACACCATATTTAAACTTATTGTATACAAATACTCTTATTGTAAAAATGCATCTCTCTCTCTCTCTCTCTCTCTCTCTCTCTCTCTCTCTCTCTCTCTCTCTCTCTCTCTCTCTCTAAACTCTCCAGAGCTGCTCCCGAGGACGTCATATGAATGCAGGACTCTGATTGGCTGAGGGACCCAATGGAGTCCTGGGTGAAGACTCATCTTATATTTAACAATTACCCACAACAGAAATTCCAAAATTATATCCAAACATGATTTCAGATTATCGAAGTTTTGCTAATGCTACTTTTTTAATTGCATTAAAATAACTTTATTCAACTCTGTTTCAATATAATTTCAATATGGTTTTAATACACATGCAATTATTATCACATTATCACATTTATTGTTGTAACTCAATGTACTCTTCTATCTTTAAATTGTACCAGCTCAATAAACATATATGCTTCTTTCAACAACATAAAATAAACAGACCTAAAAAAAAACAGCAAAAAAAAAACAAAACAGAGAGACACACAGACAGGCAGACAGACAGACAGTGTTTGATAATACGGGACTTCAGTTGAGTCGAATATTGGGTGTCTTAAGCTTGATATGGCTTGGTTCGGCTTGCTCTAGCTGCAGGTGGTAGTCCCAGCTCTAGATAGCTGTAATTGAACATTCTTTTTGGGCAGTACTGTAGCTGTATACTCGTTCAACTGTTACATATCAGGACAAAAACCCATCCATTTTGCTCAAAGAAACCTCATCATTATGTATACATACAAGCCATAGACTTGCCCTTAGTTCTCATATGACATTATGAGCTATTATGAAACTCTTGGGAACAGAATATGACCCTTCATGGGGTAATTTTATAAAGACATAGCATTACTTAATAACCCCATGGTGGGTCATGATTGAATGACAGTGTCATACCGTGTCATGACCTTCAGGCTATTTAGTGGACATCAATACATGTGATATGGATATTCCACTAACCATCCATCAAGCTAATGTATTTACAAAGCCATCTATGATACAATTTGATTTCAAGTGTCTTTTTTTTGCCCCAAGTGGCCCTTGATGTAGTTTTAGTGAAAACAAACTATAATTGGCAAAGAGAGCCAAACATGTGTCCAGCAATTCTAGAGTTAGCAGAGAAAGCTTTTATTTGTAAAGGTCCCAAATGGACTATTTGCAGCTTTCCCATTACTGTATACAAGAATATAAAATATATCACTATTCTAACCAAGTTTTTAATTTCTAGTACAATAAGAATAACATTTGGGATGGATAGCAGGGGCTTCAGAGACAAAAATAAATAAAAATAAAATAAACTTCGATCTTGCCTTGAAAATAAAACCACCGTCATATGTTTGTGACGTCATCCATTGAAATCAAGCATGCATTTGACGTCATAAGCTTAGTAAGGAGGCTTGCTAAATTTGGTCACAAATCTGGGTGTGCCATACTTCACTTTTTCCCTTTTCCTTACATGTTACAAAAACGTTATGATTAATATTCTGAATAAAAGAGCAATCCACAAAATCTGATAAAACATCAAAGATTTCCAGGTCCAGGTAGAAACTTACTATCCAATGGTTTTTACTATCTATTGCATGACTACAATGCCTGTATGACTACAATGCCTGTATGACTACAATGCCTCCTGTAAAATCTACATTAACAGCAGTTTCAGATAATACTTAAGCTTGTTACACATTTCTCATGCACATGTAGAGAGCAGCTTTTGTTACAACTGAAAATAAGCTTGTCAAACAGACGAAAAGTTTCTTCAGTGGATTTTACATGAGTAGAAGCTAAATTTTGGTGTTAAAATAATACAATATGTTTTTGAAAGTTTAAACAAAAGTTAAAAATCTTGTGCATTACATAGCATTAAGCTATTGGTATTTGATATATACATTAACATTTACAAATACAAAGAAGTGAGTACACAAAAGTAAGTATATGTAGTTCATAGGGGCAATTTCAGCGACATATGTCAAGATGAGGAAATAAAACCCCGTATATTTGACACTTAAAACCGTTGATATTACAACCAAATTTGGTTTGAAAATGAGATTGACAATATTAAAAACTTTTAGAATTAATATTACTCAATAATATGAACATTTCAGAGATTCCAAATTCATGGAGTTGGAAACAGGTCTCATAGACTTAGAAATTTGTATATGCTATATAGTAAACGCCTTGACATATGAGCTGTGGGATGTCGCGTGGCCTGTTATGAGGTCTAATTTCACTCGAATATCGAGCTAACTTAGCACAATTTCGCGCTTACTTCGCTCTAACTTCTAGCTAATTTACAATTACTTTAAATGCCTCTAACTTCCTTAATTCTTATCCGATTTTTTTGCCGTAACAACCAAAATATTTTCCAAGATCTGAACACAGTTAAAGGCATTTAAACAAGTGTAACTTAGCGCTCAGGTTCACTTAAACGTACAGTTCACTTAAACTGCTTAAGGTTCACTTGAAGTTCATTCACAATTTGCGCAAAATTCACTTAAAGTTTGAGCAAAGTTTTTGAGTGAAGTTTCAGTTGAGTTTGGGTCATGTAGAGTAATTGGAAATTAGCGCAAAAAGAAGGCAAAATGAGCACAATTGAGTGCACAGTTCTCTCGTAATTAGTGCCCAATTGCAGACGTGATGTCCCTTTTACAGCTTCATACTTACATTTTGTTGTGTGTGCTTCAAATCTTCGTGTTGCACTTCCTGTACAAGTCTACACAATTTCTTGTTGACTGTCCTTGCTCCCAGTGTCAATTAATTCACCAAGGTGATTTAGTAAATGAGGTTAGTGCGGGATTGACAATATGTAAATGTCGTTCTGTTGTTTGTGCTTGGCCACAAATTGTTCACAATGACTTTTCTATTGGATTTCTTCCAAGGACGAGACATTTTTGTTCTGTCACCATGGTGAGGCCAGGACACTGTAAGGGATACCCTGATTAACAATGGTACCAAGGCTAGTTTCAGAAATTAAGGAAACAAAAAACAAAAACCGGCCAGTTATGAAAGATTTTTAAAGTTTTTCTCCTTTTTTAATAATAGTGTACTGAACAGATTCAACCTGTTTGATAAATTACTTGTTCCTAGTAATAGCCTCTGATGTAAAAGAGGTGAACTAAACTCTCAAAAGAAAGTGATTTTGTTTAAATTTGGAATCCAGCTAAGCAAAATGTTAATGGCTGAGAAGAGAAACCCTGATGGCCGGCATTGTTTTAATGCACTCCGTGTTTTTTTTTTTTGGGGGGGGGGGGGGTTATTTTTTATACAAAATTTAACCATTTTGAATTACCTTGCAAATTGAAAATACATTTAAAGACACATTACCTTGCGAAATGTAAAGACACATGTTAAGTATCAAAATGCTGTTGTTAAAGTGGTGCAACTGTTCAGCAGATGAAACTATCTAGCATTAATTGAAACTGACCATATTAGGACACTGACCATAATAGGGCACCATACGTTAGTGCTTTAATACTTTGACAATAACCATGCATTATGTCAAATAAAAAGCATATAAAGTATGAATTTGACAAATATACTAATATTTCAACTTTCAGGAAATTTTGCTAGATTTATGTTATGATTTTTGCAATAAACCTACAAAATATTATAATTAATCTTTTAAAAGCATTACTGAACTAGAACAATACTTTACGCCCGCAAATAACATAACAAAAATCTCAACTTTTGGCTTTTGTTGTGGAAGATGTATCACAAATCAGAGACAATATATTTATTTATTTATTCAACCATATTTTACATGGGTTGCATCATCAGCACAGCTGTTTTGCAGATGTCCCATAATAACAATGTATCAAATAGTACAATATAGTATAAAAAAAACATTTAAAACAAAAGGCTTGCATAAAAACTATATGAATTTTATTTTGTGTAAATCAATTCATCTTGTCATGTCAGTAATCATATTTTATTTACATTTGCATACATCTAATTTTTATGAAATAGTAACAGCCCAAGAAAAAGCTGTAATTAAAGCAGTACTATGATAATCACAATGTAATTCCTAAGGAGCAAAAACTAACTGGGGTGTCTCCAGTTAAAGAAGTTGAAAATTGCTATATAGTTGGTTGTTCTTTGTGAACTCTTTGTACCTCCTTATCGTTTCCTATGTGCAAAAAAGAAAGGGTGGTATATCTTGGAAAGCCCAAAGTATGATGCATGTAGATAAGTTTTACAATATTGAGAGAATCCCGCAAATTACAACAGAATTTCATAACTGAGTAGTTCAGGGCAGTGATCCATAAATCGTGGGGTTAAACCGCCTTTCTATTGTTGTTCACTCACTTGTAAAATTGTAAGCAAGACAATCATTAATTTTTTCTTATTTGTTTGTCAACATATTTAAACTAGCCAAAGTTTCTAGATTTAAATATTTTTAAAAAATCATGTGAAATGCTTATATTGTGACCGAAAATCAATATCAAAATATGTTGTGTATTGAGCTAATAACAATGCAATAAAGGTTGTAGTTGTTTGCGTAAATCTGCACTTCCATGTGAGCAATTGTTGGCACTGGGATGGAAACTCCAAGATGCCTTGATCCTTTACAGCCAAATTCATTGACTTGGAAACAAATCTCAGAGACTTTGAAACTAAATGCCAGATGATGTCACATGAACCCAGGACTCCCATTGGCCAAGGCAGTCCCTCAAACAATGAGAGTCCTGGATTCACATGACATCATCTGGAGTTAAGCTTCAAATTCTCTGAGATTTGTTTCCAAGTTAATGAATGGCTGTAAAATGGCATAACAGCTACATTTGACAGGTATAACACCTGTGTGGATATAATACTCTGTTTTGGCTACTGGAATTCGAGGTCTTCACCTAAAGGGATACCAACATAGTCATGGGGAAACCCATGGCTTCAATGTTTTATTTAGGGTTTTATCGATAGAAATTTCTCTTCCCAAAGGCAAGATGCATGCCGCTTTAGGGAAGGAGTATATTACAAAAACGAAAACATAATTTCATTGAATAAAGAAAGCGATAAAGAAAACAAAAATAAGCTGATAATAAGGAAAGAAATGAAAATGGCATGAACAACATTAGAAAAAGTATTTAGACAAAACAAGTATATATACTACAATAATATCATAATATGATGCCATATTAAATGTAATTTGGACATTATTCGTTTGTATAGGATCATCATAAAAAATGACATACATAGCAAATTTGAATGTCTCACTCACCATTATAAGTTTCTATTATTATGATTATTTTCTTGATATAGAATTTAAACAAAACAAAAAGATGAGTGTAACAATTTTTACTTTGAAATGTTTTGGCATATTAAATATAAATGATTGGTACTTTATAAGACATACAGTGCCTTGCAAATTCATGTCTCACAACGGGTAATCTCAACTATGTAAATGAACAAAACATGAAAAATAACTAACATATTTATCATGCTTATTTTATTGTTCATGTAAAACCCACTGTAAAGATTTATCTATCTTATCTTATAATAGATATTCCTCCGGACCACCACGGAGCCGATGATTCTGACGCCGCATGTTGTCTGAGAATGGACAAATCATCCAATTCGACCTGCCGAATCATATGTATGTTCAGTGGCGATCAAAAGCACTATTTGGTACACCCATTCATCTTTATGCATTAGTGCAGAATGATGAGAATAAGATGATGCACATCAGATGGCTCCTTTGATGTATTGCCATACATAAGGACCCTGTGGTACTCCAGTCAGTGCATTAGCTATATCAGGCCCTTGTCTGCCTCTCAGAGGAATTTCATGCGCTGTGTTATATGAATTTCAATGCAGCTGGAGCCTCAATTTCCTCCCCTTTCCCTCGTTTCTCTATTGAGTGCAGAGGCTGATAAATACCCCTTTGGGTGAGAGGTTTGGATTATGCATTTTTAAATAATGTATGAGGTTATTTTCATTCTGTGTCAAATAAAATTGAGCCTATCAATTACTCTTCATGAGGCTGTGTTTGGACTTATTATCTCCTTTCTGGGGGCCCTCTCAGTCAGTTTTACTGAGGTTTTGCTGAAGCTTTACTGAAAACTGCTGAAGCTCTGGGTGTGTGTTTACTGCGAAGCTGCTGCCGTACACAAAACTCCGCTGAGCAATGAGCATCAGGAGGGTGCCAAACTTAAGAAGGGCAAGATGGAAAGGGTGTCTGGTCACGTGTCAACTACCACCACGTGTTGCCGTGTCCAGTGTTATTTGTCATGTATCAGACTGACCCTTCAGGGGCTGTAACCCACAAAAGATTTCTCAAATTACTGACCGCTGGTTTCCTGCTCTCATTTTGACGTAATTAATTAGCTCTGGGGGTTATCTGACTGAGCCCTTAGTTGTAGAGGGGCCTCCTTTAGCAAGCCTAGATCAGATATCCTCCAGTTCCCATGCATGCTGAAACTGTAGTTAGATAAAATATATGTCAAATAGAATATAAGTAAAGATTTTAAAAAGCTACACTTTGATAATTGGTTTTTCTGTGGATGAATTATAAGAAATAAAAACTGACCAAAAAATAAAAAGTTACACATTATCTGTATAGCTTGCAAACCAGAATCAGATTTAATATCAGGACAAATTTCTGGGCTGTGTATTGCAATGTCTGGTTTTTCATCCATAGCTGTGAGTTTACCATATGACACATTTATTAGACCGGAATATTTCATAGTCGTAAAAAAAAAGTATGAAAAGCTAAAAAAGCATGCATGAGAATGACTTCTGAAAGTTTCACTTTGTAGTCATTTATCAAGTAGCGTACAATAGCGTCATGTACTAATCTCTGTTATTGCATTTCATTTTCAGCTTTATGCATCCAATTGATGAGTTTCCGCATATTTCAAATGTTCTATTCAGGAGCTCAGGAACTTGCAAGCGTGTGCTGCACGGTTTTATGCATTCTGGTGCAGCAAATGCACATTTCGAATGGAATACAAAGCCCCTATGTGACTTATTAACACAATATGAATTTTTCATTAAGCCTCCAAATGCCCAGATATGCAGTTTTTTTCCACAAAATTTGCATTCTTAGCACCAATGTTTCGTGGAGCTCGTTCTCATTACACCGTCATTTTGCACAATAATTGTGAAGAATGAGAAACAAATTCCATGAATTTAAGAACAAGTCAGTGTGCAATATGTAGGGTGTCACTTCTTTAGTTGCACCATGTTTTATGTTAGTCATTTAATTTAAATGTGAAAACTCACAGTACAAGTGTAAAAGAAACTACATTTATATAGCTATCCAGAGCTAAGCCCAACGTCTACCCACTTTCTAGATAACATGCCAGATCACTTATCTATTTTATTTCATCTTATCTTATCTTATCTTATCTTATCTTATCTTATCTTATCTTATCTTATCTTATCTTATCTTATCAGCAAGGTTGAAATGATGTTGTAACTATGGTGAACAATATTGAAACTACATTAACAAAAAACACCCACGGACCATGACAAGGACATCACCAACCATAATGGCTAATATTATTTCTTCACAATTTCGCACATACTGTGAATCGAACCCTGGACCTTTAGCAGAGCTGCTTCAACCATTGGGCCATCCCAAAAATCTGGGAGACAGCAACCTCATTGTTGCATATCATTTTAATTAGTTGGAAAGAGCAACTCAAACCTGTTGATGTAAAATTCACTATATCCGAATCATTCCTTATACTTTTAGGAGAGCATTGGAAACTTTTTTTCTTATTTACAAGGATAACTTGTGCCACTGTAGTATCTTATAAGCTCTTCCGTGACACCCCAGGTGGTCTATTTTCTTTAAGAGGATCGCATTTTAGGCTTCTTGTGACTGTATCATTTCCTGTTTTCATCTGATCAAGTTGCCTTACTTCAGTCAGTATTAAGCCTAGTTGGAGTCGTGATAGCTTTAGTGGCAGTTCATTACTATCACGAAGAGTACTTTCTCCTAACCCTGCTTTAATCCATACTGCGAATGTGTATGTCTATGTCTATGTCTCAATGCCACTGGGTCTGAAGCTTAATCAGCTTATATGACCAGCTGCCAGAGGCAGACGTAATAATGAGATGCCTTGGAGTCCACACCATGTTACACATGTACCCCATGGGTTGGGATTTTTACTTGCCTCAGCATAGACACCTCCAATTTAGCGTCTCGTATATGCGATCGACATCCAGTTGCACGTTGCTTGTAAAGAGTCCCCGGGCTTAGGATAGAACCCGGGACCTTCAGGCCAATTCACCCATTTAAGATTAATATTGGCATGCATTTTCTGTAGGATGAAGGTGAGGTAATTACATTATCTCCACAGTAACGTTTGCTTTAATTTGATTCCGTGCACTTTGTTGGCCTTGGCATGAAATTGTATCATATGATGGCTATTCTAACAAGGCTAGTGCATGTATTGATGAAGAGGACATTGGACAACATTGGACAACATTGGAAAACATTGGACAACATTGGACAACATTGGACAACATTGGACAACATTGGACAACATTGGACAACATTGGACAACATTGGACAACATTGGACAACATTGGACAACATTGGACAATGTCCAATTAAAATATATTATGTTAGACAGACATACAGACAGACAGACAGACAGATAGCTAGACAGACAGCCAGGCATGTAGATATATAAATATATATAGATAGATAGAATATAGATTAGATAGATAGATTAGATAGACATATTGATAGATAGCTATATAGATAAATGATATATAGATAGATAGATAGATAGATAGATAGATAGATAGATAGATATCAAGATAGATAGATAGATATATAGAGACTTAGATACTATCTGATAAAATACAAAAGAACCCTAATTATTGCTTTAAATGCACTTAGTATGAAGAGTAATATTTTCATAATAAGACAAATGACCAAAACATCACCTACGCAAATTTCTACCTGTCTCAAGGTTTTAATTATTGATCATTATATATTTGTTGTTTAGCATGTTCTACTGTAGTACAATTATATGGTTACTAATTCAAGTATGTCTAAAACATTCATTTATGCATTTTGAATGTGGTGACTCAAGACTTTATCAAAAAAATGTCTAAAGCTATGATCACTGTAGCGCTAATTTTTTGGTGAATTATCATGATTTTGTAATCGTAGAAATTTGAACAAAATATATTTTCTTCATCTGAAATTATTAAAAAATAATAACATAATATATGCAGTAATTTTCACCAAAGCAAACTGTTAAAACATTTATGTAGGTTACAGATCCCAATCTCCTATCAGTCTCGCATTTGACCTAATCTCTTTGAGAATCTGTTTGTAATATATATCTGCATTGACAAAGCTAATATTAGTCAAAATTATATTATGTGACAGGTATAGATGCCAGAAATAAAAACGTTGCAGAAGACCCAAAAGTTATCAGCATATTGTTCCTGGATGAGGATATATAAGTATATATATATAAAGTCAGATAAGTTATAAGCCAGATTGTTTGCTACGTAGAAGTCATATATCATTGGGTGCACTGTTACATATGGGGCCTACGTGAATTACTTGGTCTGAAAAACAGTGTTCGGCAAAAATGCACGTCCAACCCTACTAGTTCATGATAGTATTACATTTTTCGTTGTCAATGATTTATGAGCACACATTTCTGTTACCACCGCAATGACAGCAGTCAGTTCGACGTCAGCCTGACATTGGTCGCATTGGATGGACGTCCTGGCAACTTTGCTATCCACTGGAAGTTATTAATAAAAGTTTTCTGTTGTAAATGATATTAATAAATTATTGAGGCCTCGAAATTACTGTTAATTAGTTGAGTAAAAGTTATAAAAAAAGCAACTCACATTTTCTAAATAATTAGTTGTCAACACTTTAACCTTGACTTTGAAGATTAATCTGAAAAGACAATTTTTAGACAGCCCATATGGAACAGATTATATCACCATTACCATCTCATTTTGAAAAGGGGAGCTCAAGAGTTTCATTACAGCCGAATTGATAGGCTTGGAAGCTAAAATGCCAAAATGTCTGTCTCCAACACCATATTTAAACTTATTGTATACAAATACTCTTATTGTAAAAATGATTACGATTATGGTTTGAATAAATGCATCTCTCTTTCTCTCTCTCTCTCTCTCTCTCTCTCTCTCTCTCTCTCTCTCTCTCTCTCTCTGTCTCTCTCTCTCTCTCTCTCCAGAGCTGCTCCCGAGGACGTCATATGAATGCAGGACTCTGATTGACTGAGGGACCCAATGGAGTCCTGGGTAAACCTTATCTTATATTTGACAATTACCAACAACGGAAATTCCAAAATTATATCCAGACATGATTTCAAATTATCGAAGTTTTGCTTGAGCTACTTTTTTAATTGCATTAAAATTACTTCATTCAACTCTGTTTCAATATAATTTCAATATAGTTTTAATACACATGCAATTATTATCACATTATCACATTTATTGTTGTAACTCAATATGCTTTTCTATCTTTAAATTGTACCAGCTCAATAAGCATACATGCTTCTTTCAACAAAAAAAAAAAATAAAATAAACAGTCCCAAAAAACAAAACCAGCCAAAAAAAAAACCAGAGAGACACACAAACAGGCAGACAGACAGTGTTTAATAATACGGGACTTCAGTTGAGTCGACTATTGATATGGCTTGGTTCGGCTTGCTCTAGCTGCAGGTGGTAGTTCTCAGCTCTGGATAGCTGTAATTGAACATATCAGGACAAAAACCCATCCATTTTTCACTTGCATGATAGCTCAAAGAAACCTCAACATTATGTATACATACAAGCCATAGACTTGCCCTTAGTTCTCATATGACATTATGAGCTATTATGAAACTCTTGGGAACAGAATATGACCCTTCATGGGGTAATTTTATAAAGACATAGCATTACTTAATAACCCCATGGTGGGTCATGATTGAATGACAGTGTCATGCCGTGTCATGACCTTCAGGCTATTTAGTGGACATCAATACACGTGATATGGATGTTCCACAAACCATCCATCAAGCTAATGTATTTACCACGCCATCTATGATGCAATTTGATTTCAAGTGTCTTTTTTTGCTCCTGGGAGGGGGGGGGGCATAATGTAGTTTTAGTGAAAACAAACTATAATTGGCAAAGAGAGCCAAACATGTGTCCAGCAGTTCTAGAGTTAGCAGAGAAAGCTTTCATTTGTAAAGGTCCCAAATGGACCATTTTCGGCTTTCCCATTACTGTATACATACATACATAAAGATAAATATATACTTCGTTATGCCATAAGCTTTTCTGGGTTTAGTGCAGAATAAGGGACCTAAATTTATGACCATATTTGGCGTCCAAAGAATATAAAATATATCGCTCTTCTGACCAAGTTTTGAATTTCTAGTACAATAAGAATAACATTTGTGATGGATAGCGGGGGCTTCAGAGACAAAAAAATTAAAAAGTAAAATAAAGTTAGTTCGATCTTGCCTTGAAAATAAAACCACCATCACATGTTTGTGACGTCATCCATTGAAAACAAGCATTTGACGTCATAAGCTTAGCAAGGAGGCTTGCTAAATTTGGTCTCAAATCTGGGTGTGCCATACTTCACTTTTTCCCTTTTCCTTTCTATTCTGAATAGAAGGGCAATCCACAAAATCTGATAAAACATCAACATTTCCAGGTCCAGGTAGAAACTTGCTTACCTATTGTTTTGACTATCTATTGCATGACTACAATGCCTGTAAAATCTACACTGTAACAACAGTTTGAGATAATACTTCAGCTTGTTGGGATAGATATTTCACATACGCATGCACAGAGCAGCTTTTCTGACATGTTACAACTGAAAATTAGCTTGTCAAACAGACAAAAAGTTTCTTCAGCGGATTTTACATGTGTAGAAGCCACATTTTGCTGATAAGATAATAGGCCTACAATATGTTTTTGAAAGTTTAAACAAAGTAACAAATTGTCTGGTGCATTACATTAAGCTATTTGGTATATGATATATACATTAACATTTACATATACAAAGACAGCTGAAGTGAGTACACAAAAGTAAGTACATGTAGTTCATAGGGCAATTTCAGTGACATATGTCAAGATGAGGAAATAAAACCCCGTATATTTGACACTTAAAACCGTGGATATTACAACCAAATTTGGTTTGAAAATGAGAATGGCAATATTCAAAACTTTTAGAATTAATACTTCTCAATAATATGAACACTTCAGTGATTTTAAAGGTAAATGTGAATAGTAGAATAGGATGCCTTACAGCCAAATTCATAGAGTTGGAAACAGGTCTCATAGACATGGAAACTAAACTCCAGATGATGTCATGTGAATGAAGGACTTTCATTGGCTTAGGTATTGCTTTAACCAATGAGCGTCCTGGATTCATGTAACAGCATATGGAGGTTAGCTTCCAGGGCTAAGAGATTTGTTCAAACAATCAATCAATCAAATTTATTTCCATATACAAATAAATGAGGCATGTACATGGCCAAATGTGCCATGTGCGTTTTCCATGAGAAGGATAAACTCATTCTTTTTAGCTAATTATAATGAGGCAAAAACCATGCTTTTTCCATCCGTTTATCCAAACGCATGGGAAACGCACATGGCACAATTGGCCATGTACATGCCATTTAGCTGATGCCCACCCAAGTTATTGTTAAAAACAAGCCAAAATATTGCATGACTTTAGACATTGAATTGTGTAAGCTTCCCAACATCAATCTTTTTACTTTACAAACATTATTATATCTAAGTTATGATAATTTTAATGAAATAATAAAACAGATAAATAAATATTTTCCAGTGAAATGTGTAAAATTTAAAAAATACAGACAAAAGATCTAAATGGATTTCAAAAAGTATTCTCAGATCTATTTTATATAAAGACAAATTGTATGTAAAACTAAAAGCAACTCCTGTAAACAGTGACCAATTTGAAGGAACATTGACTAATTTCCGACATACACTAGAAATTTAAGGCAAACTATAAACTTAGCAAAGAAAAAAATACTACCATAACTGCTTCAATAAATTTAAATGTGACATGAAGAAAACTTGGTCTACTATCAATGAAGTCTTAAATAAAACTAAAATTAAAAAAGATTTTCCAGACTATTTTGAGATTTATGGCATGAATGTGTCAATTAAAAAGATTATTGCAAACGAATTTAACAAATATTTTAAAGACATTGGTCCTAGTTTAGCTCAAAATACTCATCAATCTGCAGGGAGATCCTATAAAGACTATTTATTAAACGCTTTACCTTCTAACTTTGAATTTAAAACTGTTACTGTTGAAACAATTATAAAAGTCATTGACTCTCTGAAACCAAAGACAAGTAGTAGTTTAGACAAAATTTCAAACAAACTCCTAAAATATGTGAAAAATGAATTAGTTCCACCATTAACCAGTATCTTTAATCAGTAATACAACAAGGCATATTTCCCGACTTGATGAAACAAGCAAAAGTAATCCCTATATATAAGCAAAAGGAAGATTACTTATTTTGTAACTATAGGCCTGTTTCAATACTGCCAAGTGTATCAAAAGTCTTTGAGAGGGCAATGTATAACCAAATGTATGAATATTTCACCCAACTCAAAGTATTTTACAAAAGTCAATATGGCTTTAGGCAGTTTCATTCCACCGAATTGGCAACTCTTGAATTAATTGACAGAATTACTTGTGCAATGGATAATAATTTACTCCTGATAAATATATACCTTGACCTTTCAAAGGCTTTTGATACACTTGATCATGAAATATTGCTATACAAACTACACTATTATGGCATGAATGACTTATCCTTAAAATTCATAGAAAATTATTTGCTTAATAGAACCCAACAAGTAGAATATGATGATATTTTGTCCAATCCTTTAGTAGTCAAATGTGGAGTGCCCCAGGGATCTATATTAGGGCCACTACTCTTTCTAATTTATGTAAATGACATTGTCATTCCCACTAATAACTTTTTTCCAATTTTATATGCGGATGACACAACTTTATATGCCACTCTAAATACTCAATGGAATCATGATGATATCTTATGTTTAAACAGTGAATTACAGTCAATAACTACTTGGCTTAAACTTAATAAACTTACAGTAAATGTTACAAAGACTAAGGCAATGTTATTCCATACTCCTCAAAGACAAGTTCGTTATCCAGTATTATATATAGATGATATTCCAGTGGAATTTGTGAACAGTTTTAATTTCTTAGGTATAATTCTTGATGATAATTTAAAGTGGAACTCTCACATTAATATGATAGCCAAGAAAATATCAAAAACTATAGGGATAATGAAGAAAATCAAAAAATATTTACCTACAAGTGCGTTTTTAAATATCTATAATGCTTTATTATCACCATATCTAAATCATCGAATAATTATATGGGGAGGGCAACCTAATAGGATTTTTAAACTACAAAAAACAGCCGTTAGAATAACTTCAAAAAGTAAATACAATGCACATACTAGTCAACTTTTTAGACAGCTAAAAATATTGAAGATACATGATTTATGTGCACTGTATGGCTTTAAATTTTGCTTTAAATTTGGAAACAATGTGTTACCTGATTACTTTTTGTCTGAAATGTTGCTCAGAAATACCTTCATCCTTAACCAAAGCCTGAGAAGCAACAACACATATCGTCTGCTTGCTGTGAGTCATGAATTTGCAAGACATAGCATAAGCTATAGGCTTCCGAAATATTCAATGAAATGAATCAAAATATAAAAGATAAAAAATATACTCATAGCCTAGATGGTTTCAAATATTATGTAAAACAAAATTTTCTAGAATCTTATAATGTCAATTGTGTTATAACTAATTGTTATATTTGTAATGGTTTGGGTTGACCGGTGTCATCATGTTGGTCATCTCTGTCATGGATCTCTGTCACGGATTTACTGTCATTTATTCAATCGTTGTAATTTTTATTTATTAACTTTTATTTTTAAGACTACCACTGAGTGTCTGTTCTATGCTACTGGCCTTGGCAGCGACATCAAAGATGTCTTAAAGGGGTCACCCTACTTAAAGCTGGTATCAAAGAAAAAAAAATATTACAATCATGTTTATTATAATTTGCTTTAAGTCAAATAAATAAATCTGAATCTGAATCTGAATCTAAGGACAAATAAATATCTTGGCTGATTTACACGATCATTTATGTGAAACAGACAATCTTTTCTAAAAGTGATCGAGGTACTTTGAAAACAGCATCAAATATTTGTGTGAATATGTCATATAATCAAGATAATGTGCACACTTGACAAAATACATAAATTCTCTAAGTTCTTTGATTTATGAATTAATTACCAGTAATTATCATCGGTAGCAAATTCCATCTTCTAAGGATAACCACAACTTTGAGGAGGTCAATGAACTCAATAAAAATATTGTTGTCAATGTAAAATTAGGTTAAGATATCAATGCCCAGAACACCTCAGATCAGACAATATTCAGATCAGAACAAACTAGATAAAATGATAATGATGGAAATGTGATAGATTGTCGTGCCAACATTAAAGATCTCATGCAATAAATTGTTAGAAGATAATGGCATGAGCCTAAAAGCCCTTGTTTGGAGAAAATGGTCTCATTTGCCTGTGCTGATAGAAAGACATGTTTCAGACGCTGGAACAAACTCTCCACTGAAATTCATTACCATTGTCACATCAATTTCAAGGAAAACACAGCAGCTTCCAGGCAAGTAAATTTACTAAAGCCATGTTGCTGAGAAAATTATGCACGTTTGTTTAAGCCATTAGGGTGGGTGTTTGTTGTGCCAGTGATAACCAGGATTGTCCCGCCAACCCATCGACATCACTTGCGAGGTTGACTCTGTGTTTTACAAATAATAATAATTTAACTGATAATAATATAATAGATAAATAAATAAAATAAATAATTAAATTAAATTAATAATAATTTATATATTATATTAATAATAAATTAAATTTATTATTGACCTTTGTTGCCTTATAATTATTATATACTTTGTACATTTATGTGTCCATATAAATTTATTTATATAGCCTTAAGGCTAATATATAAGTTGTTGTTTATTTACTGTTGACACTATCAATATATTTTTCAGTTTACATCATGCCTGGCAAAAAATCTTTTATCAAATTATGTCATGACTTTTACCCTATTGGAATGACAAGTAGGTAAGAACTGACCTCTCTCTGGCAATAGTAATGTTCATCTATCAGTTCAATTTAATAGAACAAAGATGTAAATTGCCATTTTAATGTAAATTACATCTGTAGTCATTCATTGTAATCACGATAATGCATTAATTCACCTGGTTATTAGATATTATTAACATCATCATTAAAACCTGTATAAGGCACTCTTATTTTGGTGTCACAATGAAAAAGTTACCCTTTCGATGGTTAGTATACTAGATAACATGCTGGATCCAGCCAATGTTGGAACGATGTTGGCAGCCAACCCCGGGCCGACGTCAATCCTACGTGGTATGATAAAATATTTGAGATAATGAATTTAGTAAAGAATGTGAAATGTTGCTTTGGAGGCATGTTAAATACATAATTAATATCCCTCTCTACCCGCAGTCTGCTGGGGGGGCGGGGGGCCTAGCTCAGTGGTAGTGCTCGGGGCTTCCAACCGCTGGGTCCCGGGTTCGAATCCCGGTCGTGCCTAAGTTGGATGGCTGTTTCATCCTTCGTCTCATTGCCATGGTCTCTGCCTGTCCTAATTAGCCCATCAGGTGGAAAAATACAGGACGTAAAGCCCTAATCACCCACCCACCCACCACCCGCAGTCTGCTCTTGAGGAGGCAGCAAAGGTTAATTTGTAGGAGTTACATACAAACTCAATACAAGGCTCGTATCTATCAAAAGAGTTTGCTATGAAAAATATAAATATTGACATCATGACTGTTGCTGTATGTCAGTTGCAATTACATGACATGGGAATATCATTGACATAAAGCTCAAAACAAATCGTGCAGCAAGCTCCAGAATCCATGATACGGAATTGCAGGAAAATTATGGATAGAAATTGACCAACCAATAATGTGATATATGCATGGGTTCAACGTCCGCGTTTGTCATATCAATATTCCTTTATTTTTCATAGGATATTTATAAATGGACTGCACCATTATTAAGGTGATATCAGAATACCTTTGATGCAAATGGTGTAAATGGGTATTTGGCTAAAGACAGAGATACAAACTGTAGAGTGCTTGTCCCAAAAAGTGCCTAACAGGCTGCACGTTGGGTGTATGCTCCCCAGGGAGCTGAGAAAGACTCAAGCTTGAACAGGCTTGGGTGAAGACCTTTGTACTTGTTTACAGTTATTTTCAGAAAAAAACGGTTGACTCTGTCCACTTCTATAGCTAATAGTCGGCTTACATTTATCAGCAGAAAAGTGTAAACATTGGCAAAAGTAAGATATAATGTAATATATAATAAATATGTATACCTTTAGATCCGGTTTTGAGTAGCCAGCAATTACAGCTTTGGCTAGGCTCAATTTGACGGGCGTTTTTAATGAAACTAACTATGGCATATGTGACTCTCATACAGGAAAATGCTCATTCAAAGTACAATTTATAAATATCTAGATGTGTAAATGAATCCAATAAAATGTTTCAACTCTTTGAAGTCATTTATTATATATACATTTTTGATGCAAGGTATTATGATAACAATATAATAATATTATAACAGATGCCTTTATTATTAGACATGATATAGTGAATCTTATGCAGAACGTGATTTAAAGGCGGAAAACACCATGATGAAGTTCAGTTTCAGTTCCAGTTTGTTAATTGTAAAATATATATTACAATCGAGATAGCAGGCTGGATGCCAGTGGCGTATTGTGCCTCGCAAGTACACAAACTTAAGTTTATAAAGTAAAGCGCAGAAATCTGTCAAGTCCCCTCCCATTACAAGTACCACTATATATTTGTGTCTGAAGTGGAGATAATAGAGTGAATGGCCTCTGATGCAATGGTACCAGAGGATACACAATGCCTAATTATGTAAATGAGGCCGTAGTTTCTACAGTATGATGAAAATTGCCTTAAGGTTTATTTGCTCATCTGAGTTCTTCATTTTAGATGCTGTGTGTTCACCCTAGGCAAATTGCATGCAGAAAGTGTTAGCAATCAAACACTTGATGTAATTATTGTCCATTTGATCAATTAACCCACTGGCTACGATGCAAACGGACACGAGCAGACAACAATGAGAGAGGGTAGCCTCAATGCATACTGACACCCACAGTAATTCTTCTTGGAATAAAAGTTCAGCTATAGCTATCCCGGGCTAGAAAAAACCAACCAAAGCTACAAGAAGCCAATCCAAGCCATACCTAGCCGGAGACACCTGGCAGAGTTTTTGCTCATAAGATGTTATACACATAATCGTACTAATTGATCTCAAGTTAAGACCCACACTGCGGGTGATAATACAATATCTATATAACTTTTTTTGTGCTGTCTAAATTTTTGCATACAGACACATATAAATGAAATTGCTCAAAGTCCAAGGAATTGCTGTAATCACAGTGGTATTATGATAATAGCGCAAAAACTCAATTTGCAGACCTATTAATTGACTCAATTAAAATTCCACATTAGCACAAAAAGAGTCTCAATAACTACCGGATTTTAATGAGGCTGACTGCACAATTTATATGAACTGATGCTTTAATTATCATCGATAGCTTCAAGTAGATAGCTTTCACTTGATTGTTTAGTTTTAATGGAAGAAAGAAAGGCAGAGACAGAACGGTGACAACAATTCTCGAAATCTGTAGACAATTTGATAAAGGAGCACTGCATTTTTAAATTAGCCATTTCTTGAACAATATGAATTTTTAAATTTTGTGGTAATTTTATATATTTATGCTTACCTATGTTAGCTATAGCTACTTTACAATTTACAATTGTCATATTCTTTGCATATGAACTGGTTATTCATAAATTCAAATATTGATGTGAGTCATCACCTGTCATAATAAACATAAAATTTCGTATTAGCCATAGGTAATGATGTCCAGGACATTTCCAATTTACTGGAGGACAGTGTACCGACTTGATGCTCCACCTTATTTAATTTGACCAGAAACAAAATTCAAAGTACGATTAAGCTAGTAGTTTGTAGCACTGATGCAATGTACATGTATGCAAACAGGCTTGGAGTCAAGTACAACAAAATGTACTTAAGTGCAAGTACAAGTACATGCTGACTCGCCAAGTACAATTAGAAATGAGCACTTAAATCCAAGTTCAAGTAAAACTCTTCTTGTACCACTCACCAGTACAATTTAGCATTATGTATGCCGTTGTACAAATCCTCATGTACAACAGTTAGCTGGCCACACCGCACTGCGATTAGTAGGCAGCCTGCAGCAGCCTCCAGCGTCACCCTAGAAATCATGCATTCAGGCAATTTTCAGTTAGCAATCTGAGTTACTCTTACGTTTTATTTAATAACTTCGTCAGTTTTTAGCCAATTTTCAAAATTTTAACATTCTCTGGAAGCTTAGATCTTTACCAATCTAAACAAGTAACAGACGCTATTTTTGCATTAATTGTAATGAAAGAAAAATGGAAAATAATATATTGACAATAAAAATATTGGGGTTCAGTGGTACAAAACAATTAAACAATAGTAACATTGTGAGACATGAGATATGTACACCCTCAAATGTTACAACTCGGCCTATTTGTACATTGACATTTTCGGTTGTACATATCTTCATGTCTCACATGAAACCATGTATTATTACATAAAGTACAAGTACCAAGTACAACTGTTCAATAGCAATAATAAATGAGATAATTCACATTAAATAAACCAAAGTAAGACCAGTATTTCAATATCATTTGTAACATAAAACCAGTTCATAGAAAATCTCATGTATGTCATTATAAATAAAACAAAATTGTTCACAGCATGAAATGTCTTTCATTCAAGTCATACAGTACTATGATCAAATTTAATGGACATGACAGTCTCAAAATTTACATCTGTCATATGACACCTGTCGGGTTGACAAACTTTCCCAGCAACACTGAAGGTGCGTTCGTGACCCTTCCAGTACTCAAGAGGGTTATAATGGAGGTTGATGCAGCATTCGGTGACGACATGATGCTAAACATCTTCACTTTCTTCCTGGGTGGTGAAGAAACTGCTGGCAGAGATGCTGGCTCCCTAGTTTTGAGAAAGGTCTGAAGGAGCGACTTCACAGTGGCAGCTTACACCAGTCAAGATTGAGTCTGAAAATAAATGTAGACACGAATTACTAAATATATCTAATGCTGCAACTTTCATTGACATATAAGTTATCATATTAATATCCACTTTGTGATAATAATGATTATAATTATATACATGTGATGTTTAAGAATAAATGTAAACATGAATCACTAAAATATTTCTTATAATCCTGCAACTTTTCATTGATGTAATTAATAAGATAACTTAATATGATGATATAAACTTGTAATACATAAATAGATAATATAATTTGAAAAATTATCAAGTTACCTTGGATCTAACACAGAAGCCATTTTCGGGTTGCAGTTTTCTTTAACCTTTTTTAATCGCTTGACAACTGATTGTAGTAGGGCTGACATGCAGTTCTTTTATTGAAGGAATCATCAAACTTGATGAGGCTCTGTTCTGGAGCCGAGCAGTGTTGCATCTACGAATGGTTGCAGATTCAGATTCAGATACAATATACATTAAAAAAATTAGCATTAAAATAACAACAATTTTACATTAAGGAAGGAGACCCACTAAGAAAACTTGAGTTTTCACTACCGTGGGGCCACCTAGAGAGATTTTATTGCATTATATAAGGAAAGTGTAAAAACCTGCTCCCATCAGTGTTGGATTTGAACATGACTAACTTCCAAGTCAGAAGATAAATACATAAATTAACATAGTGAGTTAATGACATGGTTTAAACATTGTCAATATGCAAGCAGATATATAACAATTATAAACTATAGGGGCATGTCATTAAGGGCTTTAATGTATCTATACTTAATACTCTGTCTTGTAAACTCATGGCTAATTTGTGGAGGTCTGAAGATTCACAATGTCCTTCAGCTGGTTCCGGAGGTATGTGTCAAGGGGAGGAGCGCATTGGAAATCATTCAATTTCTCTTCTGAGATCCGTAGGACAGAGTTTATCATGGTGACTTGGGAATTCCACTGTGTTGGACAGCCACTCTGAAGTTGTCTCTCATTGTCCAACACATCAGCGGCAATGGTATACTTGTGAACAAAGGACACAAGTCGTGAAGCCTTCTTCAATGCCTTGCTCAGGTGACCAGCTTTCGGGAGACCATCATTCACAATAAGTATAAGGGTGTAAGCGAGAAATGACATGTGCTCTCCAGGGAGTATTTTTTCAACATCCAAAGCCTTATCATCCTGTTGGTCTTCTGAATCTACAGAGTCAGTGTCACTGTGATTGTCTTCATCGTTTTAAACGGCCACGTATCCTGGTACATGGCCAAATGTGCCACGTGTGTTTCCATATATGCATGGAAAATGCATGGTTTTAGCCTCATTATAATTAGGCGAAAACCATGCGTCTTCAATGCATTTATCCAACGCATGGAAAATCCACATGGCATATTATATATATTTATGTATACACAATAACTTTTAAAATGATATTGTAAAATGGCAAACCAGTGATTTTGTAGAGAATAAAAACAATAAAATTAAAAGTAGAAATTAATATTCTAATCTTAATAATAATCAATATAGTCGCTGTGTAATGTGTGTAAATACAGCTCTGGCAATTAAAAATCACCAGAGTAGATTTTCAAGCCAAGGTTGACATGGCTGGGCTTTTAACAGAAGTAGTTATGATTGCTGTCCTCTGTGCTGATAACATGAGCAGCTGGGTGGTCCAGTGGTAAGACGCTCGCCTGCTCCTCTGAAGGACACGGGTTCAATCTCGGGCCTGGGCACCTTTCATGAGCATCATCCCAGCTGGATATCGTTCGGATGAGACGTTTAATTGGCAGTCCATTGTACTCAGTGTCTATGCTGAGGCAGGTAAAAGATCCCACCCATGGGGGTGAATGTGTAACATGGGTGGACTCCTCCTCCTCTCTCTCACCTCATCAATCAACCCTCAATAGTGGCAAAAACTTGCCTTAGAGGGCTGCACTTCACATATCTATCTATCTATCTATCTATCAATCAGTAATGTCAATTGTTACAACATGCTGTGTAATTTATTATTAAGCATTACTTAATGTATTCACGCACAACTGTATTATATATAATTTGCTTCTGATTTTTAACTATTAATGCATAAAATACTCTATGTTCTGATATATGATTATGTTAATATCTTTGAGATTAGAAAACAAGAAAAACTACTTTGACTGATTACATATCGCCCATCTCATGGATGATTACATATCGCCCATCTCATGGACATTAATGGACATGGCTTCACCATGAACTGATGTTGTAATGGGTATTATCAATTCATGCATTGTACAAGTCATGCAGTTTATACTGGTTTTTGGCTGTAGAGTGTAGAGTCTCTGAAGGTAACTACTGATTTTGTTAAAATGCGTTTTATTTCACTGTATTTTTCACATGGCGCAGTCAGACATTCAAAGATAAACACACATTCATTATGCATAATCATGCTCTCTTTCTCTCCCTGATCTGGCATATGGAATCATGAGCTTGATTGCAGACAATTGAAACAATCATATTAGTGGCTTATGGGCTTTCTACTCTGTCATTTTTGGACACGGCTTGAGGCTTATCTTTGGGAAACAAATTGCAGAAGGATTTCAAGTACGTGAGTTGGCCATCCTTTATACAGAGAGCCTTTTATCACTGACAGGGGGAAGCCAAGAATAGGCAGACAAATATCAACCCTATACTTCAATTCTTTTGCTCTATCAACAGCAAATACTCTCAATGAATGCATAAGTTTCAGGATGATTGTTATTTGGGTAATTAAGCATACGGTTTTGCATATACATGTATCAATGTATTCGGGAGTATTATGTGATGATTGCTCATACTCAGAACCGATTGTTTCAATGAAATCATGGTAATCATTACCATGATTTCATTGAAACAAAATTATAGAAGTATGGTGTTGATATATTTCTCCCAGATCAGGGAGAGGAAAAGAGCATGATTATGCATAATCAATGCGTGTTCATTTTTCAATGTCTGACTGTGCCTTGTGAAAAATACATTGAAACAAAACGAAAATAAGGGCCATGGCCATATCAAACCTTGTGGATCCAAAGGTTATTCTTTCCACCCTTGCTAGTATAGAGTTTGTCTTAAAGACTAATATGTTAATGCCTCACGATCGGTAAGATTTTATATAAGCAGTAGGCGAATGAATTAAAATTAGAGTGGCACCATAGTGTGGGCGCGGACGTTTGTGGCAGCACAAATCTCCTCGATCCATTATCATTGCTTTTGGACGCCAGCTGACCTGTCTTCTCCAGCCTCTATCTCGCTTAATATTTAGTCTATATTCGATCCGTAAACACGTACGGAATCAGTATGAACTATACTAAACAATGAACTACTCACTACTGGTCTGTTATGTAAGATGGGTGGGTGGGTGATTAGGGCTTTACGTCCTGTATTTCTGCACAGTTGGGCTAATTAGGACAGGCAGAGACCTTGGCAATGAGATGAAGGATGAAACAGCCATCCAACTTAGGCTCGACCGGGAATCAAACCCGGGACCCAGCGGTTGGAAGCCCAGAGCGCTACCTCTGAGCAAGGCCCCCACCCTCTGTTATGTAAGATCATTTTAAAAGTTTTTGTATCGAGCGACGCTCACCACATGTGACGTGCAGGAACCTGTTTCTCTGCCTTCTCCTATATTCTGTTCATATCTTAATAAATATTCGGTTTATTATCAATCTAAATACACGTAATGAAAAGATTGAGAGCTACACTATACAATGAGATTATTGAATGAAATGTTTGCAGCCTATCTTTTACGTAAATTCACTTAAAGTTTTCGAATTGATGATGCTCTCCATGACGTTGCAACAGAATCTCGTACCAAAATGTGAAGATAATCTCCTTGCTCCTGTGTGTGCGAGATTGGAAATTTGACCTCCTGCCAGCTTCATCATCAGGGCCTTTGGCTATATAGAAATGTTTAGATACTTAAACTAACTTTATTTTTTCCTAAAAAGATGACATAAATGCTATGGTACTGATGAATTTTCCTGAAATTTTGGTATTTAAACTAGACCTAGCTTGTAGAATATGTAATGGGTGTATTACTACATTGTGACCTTTTGTCTAAAGCAACACCATCTTTAGTCCCGTGTCATGCGAGATCAAATGAAAACAGAGTTTAACAATTCACCTAATTCCTAAAGGAGAGAGTTTAGATTAGTTGTAATAAAGGAATTTGATTTCTAATGGCCTCATCTACCTAAAAAAAGTATCTGTGGCAAGCTTGTCTAACTCATGCATTGTTGAAATGTAAGCACCACAGATAGAAATAGTTTTCACCCTATAGTGGTGTTTCCTTTATGATTCATCATAATTTTCTGATACTAAGGAAAAGAGAATAGCACGCTGGGCTTTCAACGACTAGGTCCTGGGTTCAATACCCAGTCGAGCCTCAAGCCCCCATCTCACATAGCCGGTTTTGCCGTAGTGAACCTGTAGTATGACGTAACGGTTATGCAACCCGCTTCCCAGCTCCAACCCGAGTGACTCGACGGGTATCCGGGTATCGCCAGGTATCGCCGGGTATCGACGGGTAGGTGTCGGGTAGCCGTCGGGTTGGAGCTGGGTGTTGGTCCATTATTTTGTAATATTTTTTTTAATTTTACATAAATTTCTTATTATCACACTTTAATAAAGTTTTCATATTTCTTTAGCAAACAAAATTTCATTTAACTTAAGTGTGGTGTCTTTCACTTGCCTCAGCATTGACACAGTGAGTAAAAGGACCCATCCATGTTGCACATTGACCCCTCGGGTGGGCTCTTTTCCTCAGGAAAGACACAGAGTACAATGGACCAGCAATTTTCTTTCTTCTTCTCTCTTCCTCTCCTCCTCCTCCTCAGCTAGTGCTGTCACACAAGCAAGTTGTAAATTAAATGTATCATTTGCCTGAGCAGCTAGTAGTAGTAAGGCTCTATTTGGTTGATGCATGTACATGGTCCTTCCTCTTCTGCAGCTGGAGACAGAATGATCACGAGCAAGAGATGCAGCCCCTATTTACATATTTTTGGTAAAATGTACGGGAAAAGCGTCAAATTCCAGGAGAGACTCGACGTGTTGTACGGGTAAGCCGACGGCTAGTAGTTTTAACTCGCCGACTTTCCTGCCGTTATATTTTTAAATTAGACCAGGCGACGTACACGTCGAGTTACTCGTAGAAGACGTCGAGTCACCTCTGGAAGCCTTCAAGTCTCTCCTGGAATTCGTCCACTAATTGGCCGTAACCCGTCGAGTCACCCGTAGAACCCCGTCGAGTTACCCGTAGAACCCGTCGAGTCATCCGTAGAACCCTTTTTCCGCCAGAATCGGTCGCCAACCCAGCGAAAAAAGCTGTTGCATAACCGTTACGTCATACTACGGCAAAATCGGCTGTGTGAGATGGGGGCTTAAGTTGGATGGCTGTTTCACCCATCATCTCATTACCATGGTCCCTGACTGTCCTATAATTAGCCCATCAGATGCAGAAATACAGGCCATAAAGTCATACTTACCTTTAGTTCCAACCAAGTTATTGCAATACTGATGCTGCTGTAAATTGCAGGCTGATTATGTCTTTGTAATATAAACTCTGTTCTGAACTTAGTCATCAAATTTTAGATATAATTACCCTTCAGATTCTCCGTATACTATATATTTTTGTGCGATGAATAATTAAAGAAGCAGTCCTTTGAAATTTCCTTAATACCTTAGTATATGTGCCCAACAACTTCTGAGATTTTTAAAATGAAAATGACGGTGATGGAACATTGATTCCAGAGATTCTGCATTCACTCTAAAAAGTGATTCAGCAACCAGTGGATGTTTTAAAAAAATGGTTATACACAGTCAAATTTAGTTTTCCAGTAAACCATAGTACATGCCTTCGATTTTTCTATGGAAAACTTGGTTTTTCAAACCCTGATAACATGTGTCACATGCTATCTGGGAGTTTTACAATGTGTAAATCCGAATAATCCATGCAGTCATGTAACGTACTAGTCAAAATGTACACACAAGTCTTTGGTGCACCCAAAGAAAATTGCCATATGAAATTTTATCGTAACAATACCCGGTGTAATGAATTCCATTGAAGAGGTTCTATATCACTAGAATTGAATATTTCACAATCATATCAAAAGAACCAATTATTCCAAAACACTGTGACGACATTTCCGAATAAATAATTTATTTTATCCTATATAAATCTGCAATGCAATATCAATGACTATTACAGGATATAAAGTAAATATATCAAAATCTGCCAACATTAAAGCATGTTGAGAATGAATATCTCAGTCAAAATGTACAACAAAGCTTTTTCACACCCACCCTCTCTCTTATACTACAACTTCTATGTATGGAACAATTTAGCAGTTCATGCTTTGAAAGCAAAATGGGAAGTTCAGAACAACGCCAGCATTCTGCTTGGCCGGGCGGAAGCACCATCAATAAACATTGTGGACCATCTCATTTTTCAAAAGTGACATGCCAAGTCAAACTTTTGTGGGCATATGAAGAATTTGAAGTAGCTATGTGACTGTGCAAGTTTCTGTAATTCGAAATGGCTTGCATTCCAAAATGTCCCTGTACACTGCAGATCTCTTTGTAATACTGTTAAATCATTGTAGTGCACTTTTACAAAGTCTCAACATATATATTAGAGTAATCTAATTGATATTAACCATAGCATCATAGTAACCAATGTAGAGCATTGCATGTTGACTCAATCATTTTTTTTTTTTATACTGTAGCGACAGACGTTATATACGAGATTTCTTTGTAAAATGAAAATAGAATAATATTATTGAGTAAATATACATACATAAGGAAATAAACTAAAATCGGTACGGAAAATATATAAAAACAGAAATAAATATTTCGGCGATTAATGAATAGAAGTCTCCACACTTTTGTTGCACTCCACATTGTCCTGCGCTACTAATGTTTGTGATAAGAGAGAGTAAGATGCCATTGGCATGGTGAATATAGGCAATTTCCCCACAGAATAGGAATAGCCTAGGGATTGTGTACCCATCTGTGGCTTCATACAAATTCCTTAGCTTATGCCCGTAGGAAAATGGGATGCAGCAAGGATACGTTGTGTGTCCAATACATTTAATTAGTGCTCATTGAATGCATTGATCATACGATAAACCGATGGGGCTTAATTTAGGGCGACAGAAAACATGAGGGTACAGTGTCGAAAAGGGTAGAAATATAGACAGCAGGCAACAGTCCAGACATTAAATGTCCAATTAATCCCCACAATTAAGATCATTATTAAGAAGAGATGGCATGGCCTAGTGATTAAGGTGCTTGCCTTGAAACCATAAGGTTGCAGGTTCAAGCCCCTCCATGGCATGGATCAACTGAGCAGATCCTCTGTAACTCTTTGCTCAACTCCACCCAGGTGTAAATGGAGATATGGCTATAGGCAGTGATGTTGATTATCAGGTGCTTAGTCTGATGAATTTCCTTGACTGCTCCACTGAGTGCTCCCCAGGGAGTTGAGAAAGGCTCGTGCTTCAGTAGTTCTGGTGGCGGAAATTGTGAAGTAGTCATCCTGCTTGATTGAAATGCTGACATGCAATGTATATGACCAGTGACACCATCTACCTGTATAGGTAGAACAAATATCTTGACCCAGATAGCATTTCAAATCAGAACATCATCGTTTCAATACGGACAACATCGTTTCAATATTGGCCATCGCCAGGACAGCCTCACATCAACATCGGTGATGACGTCAATCCACTGCGGAATGGTAGCTGGATTCCAACGCGATTGAATGATCACCTTCTTGAAACCTGATTCCCAAAGATGATCTTAATTTTTGGTTTTCCTGTATCGCGTATACTAATCAGCTGATAGGCAAAATAGGCAGCTCCTGTAACAATGAAACGTACGGAAATTAGAGTGTGTACAGTGTGAATGTAGTATACATACTGATCACCCAGTTATAACTTGTCATCGCTGAAAATGAACAAAAATCACTACCTAATCATAAAAAAAACATTATACCTAATATATTCCAAACTATACATGGTTATGATTTGAACTGATACTTTTACATTAGCAAGTAACTTTTTTTTAGAATACATTTTTTTTTAATATTCAGTTCTTCCCAAACTTTTATTTACTACATAGACTGTGTGCAAAATTCTGGATGGTGGTCATTGGTTAATAAAATGATGGGTGTAGGTCTTATCTTATTAGAAACTTCAGTCTTTTGATTATTATTCTCCTATTCATATTTATTTGTAATAATAAAATGAACTCTTTTCAAATCAGGAGACACACGTACGGGTCATAGATAGCATTGTCTGAACATAGACATTCTAATTAATGAGTAAGAAACTAGATTATTTTTACAAAAACTAAATTTATTAATTATTGAATCATTTTTTAAAGATGAGATAAATTCTATGCATAGTTAATTGACACTATGGACATCTATTGAAGTATATGCATTAATATAAGGTGGTCGCTGCACTAGATAATGTCTAAATAATTATATTATATATTATATGATGCGATAAAAAGTTAAGCAACACGTGTTAGCACTTTCCTTCATATACTGCATCAGTGTCCACCGGACAAATTGTCTTTAATGTGTCCATAGAGAGGTGTAAAAGGAGGCATAAAGGCCTGGTACTTTGCATGTAATCAAGATTTACTTGGTTTTATGGGCAATACCACCTCATCAGACTGTCTTTGAATCCATTATGTAGTCAAACTTTTCAAGAGGTAACGGACTTGTGGACATCAAGCTGAAAAACTCTATGCCTAGGGTGTTATAGTCGAGACAGCTAACTTGTTGGACAGTTTGACTTAATTTTTATACATCTTGGTAAAACCTTTTAGATTTTGTGACTAATTGTAATAGTTTGACTGCAAATTTCTCTAGAATACCGTTTGTCATGTTATTGCATTGTCCTCTGTGTATTGAATATATAACGTTGACTGGTTAACCAAAGCTTAAACTATGGGGTCAGTCATTCTAGACGCCTTAAATTTGAAATAAATCAATGTAGACCCAATTTGGATTTTACACAGTACCAGAATAGAGTGATATCAGGAAAAAAAGAGGCGGCAGGGAGATAGCCAAGGAAGCATGCCATGGCCCTCATATCCGAGAATGAGGGCCATGCAGTAGTCTATATATATACATATATATATATTTTTCTTTGGTGGTGGTGTTGGTGGTGATATTCAATGTGCATGCGGTTTTACAGCATTTTCACCTTTCTGAATCAATTATATGTTAAAAAATAATGAGTGCACGCACTATTACTGAACTTAACACACTGTTATTTGTACACAATCATCGCTTCGTGGAACAGTATAGCCAGTTTTAGTAATTTTTCCTGCTCCTTTTGAGTTAAATCACTTTGTCATCACTTATAACAATGTAAATTGCTACTTTCAGTGATATGGAAGAGTGATAGTGTGTATAATGCATGTGTGTATATGATGTCCACATAGATTTGCCATTATAATTTTTCAAGCAGCCTTAGACGACTATCAAGGTTTGTGCTCATATAAAGTTTAAGAGTGAACAACCTGACCACGTGACTGATGGATGCTTTGGAAGAATATACCAAACTTCAGTATATGCCAAACGTTGCTATTACAGTATTGGAAAACTGCAGAAATGCAGTGTATGGTTACCTACAGCATCATCAATGTGTCACATGCCGTCTTGGAATGTCAGGCACCTAGCCTTGGGCCCATAAGACATGGAAGTATCATTATCTCATTATCTACTCAAAAGGACTTCGGGTAAGGTTCCAAAAGGGGAAAGTAGTCGCAGGCTCTTTGGTTAACTCTTTGGGTAATGTTTACAATATTTGTAACAAAATTTTAATTCTTGAAGGTTACATAGATCATAAACTTTCAGAAGGCTTAGATACTTAAAAATTGGTTCTGTGTGAGCATTTTATTTCTCACCCATTATGATTCTGACAGCTTTCTTGTGAAACAACCGAATTAATCTTTGATTTCCAACAAAGAATCCAATAATTGAGATATGGCATGAATAAGCTATAATATACAGTAAAAAGGATATCCTTCGAGATAACAATTTCATTTTTAACATTATTCCAATAATTTTAAACGTTTTCAAGGATATCTTATGAATATGTGACTTCCAACTAAGATTTTTATTTATTGTAATTCCTAGGTAGTTAAAGGAGTCCACAAACTCTATAATTGTACCATCTAGCGTAATATTTGGATAATTCAGATTTAAGCACACAGTATGAAAAAGCATAGCCTTTGTCTTGGAAGAACTTAGTGATAATTTATTCAGTTTTAGCCACAGAAAGATATTTTCAAGTTCAGTATCTATATTTCTATCCCTGTTTTGACCTGCAAAGTCAAAGGCACTTAAAGTTGCAGATAATGCTGTATCATCAGCATAGATGATGGGTTTAAAGATAGGGCTAGCCAAATTTAGATCCTTTACATAAATTATGAAAAGTAACCGCTCTAAAATTGATCCCGGAGGGACGCCTGTTTTATTTGGTAATAATTCAGAACTGATATTGTCCAAATAGATATATTGCTTGCGATTAAATAAGTAATTTGTAATCAGCTTTAATGAGTTATCTTTTAAACCATAGTAACATCATTTATGAAGAAGGATATTGTGATCAATGATGTCAAAGGCCTTAGACAAATCAAGGAAAATAGCCAGAGGTACTTCTTTCTTATCCATACTGTTGATGATTCTGCTGCCAATTCAATTGAATGTGAACTAGGGAGACCAATTCTGAATGCATAACTTTCAAGTATCTTTGACAGGATGAGCAAAATAGAGATTGGCCTGTAGTTTTCAAATAAGTAATCTTTATTCATCTCAAACAAGGGAATTACTTTGGCTATTTTGAGCCTGTCGGGAAAAATTCCATTTTCTGTTGCTTGGTTTATTATCAAAGTTAAAGAAGCCAGAATTCCAATTTTTATTAATTTCAGCAATTTATTAGAGATCCTATCAATACCACTACTGCTCTTTGGTTTTAAGCTTTCAATTATTTTGGACACATATTCTTGACTGACTTTTTCAAAATAGCCTATTTTGGACATATAAATTTTAATCTTTAGTGTGGAATATGCAATTAACAAAGGGATAAATTCAAGAATTAAAGAAATTAGGACATCTTAGTGTATAATTACCATGGCATAACAGGCTATAATAGGCCTTTTCTGGTGGACAACCTGCGTTATATAATTGGTCATCCATAGCCATAAATGATCGTCTTGGATGACCACATACAGTACTGCTCCTCTTAGGAGACCTACCCTTCTGCAGGCTGATGACGGTCTCCTAAGGGGTGGGTCTCATAAAAGGACCTAACCATGAACGACCTCTTAATTCAGGATATAATGTTGGTAGTGAATAAATACTTACAATGATTATATTTTCAAAAATATCCATGATTTAATGTTTTTCAAATCCTCTAATATTTGATTAAAATAGTTATAATAATGGTAAGTAAAAACATCACAAACCTTGTCTTTTATAATTAGTATTTTCATTAATCAAATGTGAAGCAATTAACTCAAAATGATTGCTTCTGTTTTTATCTGATTGGCAGTGCTGAGACTTTTATACAAGAAAAATGTTAATGAATTCAAAATGGAAACGGTTGCTTATGGTGGGTGTCACTCCTGTACTGCTTATTTTTTCAAGCACTTGAGCGTCAGAGCTCTCTGGAAATAAAATTTTACTCTTGGCCATCCTTTGCCGTACGTGATTCACTCGCCGAGCGTTTGACGTATACTCGCGCTAATCCGTAGAATGATCCTGGTCCCTCTCATCCCTGATCGTACGTGTAGAGGGCAAAATATTTTAAAATGTTTGAAACTTTGGCGGACGTTCTACGAGTGATTGTTTATATTTGTTACGTAACTCACTCGAGAGTCAGTTGGCGAACATTTTACGTTACGTACGTTCTACATACGTTTTACTTACGTCCGTGGCAATCCTTGGCCATATGTGGCCAACCCATCCTTGAACCACTCGCACCGGCTATCTTCGGGCAATCTACGGGCAATCTACGGATGCCTAACGGATGCATGGATGCCTAACAGATGCCTCACTGATAGTCCCAGAAGCCATTTACTTTGACCCTAATGGCTGGCTCAACATGAATATGGCTGGCTATGCCAGCTGAGCCATAATACCTAAATGGCTGATAACAGCTCATGAACTTTTTGGCTTGAAATGGATGAGGCCTTGGTGGTACAGCAAAATAAGAAACCCTGACAGAGCTCAATAATCGAAAAACTGAAAGGATTTAACTTGGTATTTTACCTATTTGCAACTCAGCTGCAGACAAAGTGCTTTACAACGCCCTAGGAGGATGAAAATGCTTGTCACTTATAACTTTCCACCTTTTTCACTTCCTTTTGAAATTCACTTGTAAATATATTTTCAGTTTACTACGTATAGTGTCTGCAGCTCATAAAATTTCATGCTGGTTTAAATCAACTGACCATCACCTTCAATTTGTTCTACTGGTTTGTAATGGCCATAAATAATAATAATGTCCACTCAATTTTTTTGATCATATTTATCCTTTCTTCCCAATGATAACATTTTGCCACCTTCCGTAGAGCAGCGGCAGATATTATAATGGAGAATAAAGCAAACTAAGTTAATTGTTTCAATTGTTTTTATTAGCCAGAAGGCTGGGGTTTGACTTGTTGCTTCAACATTGTAATTTATGGAAAAATAAGATCGTAAACAGGGGATATATATTTTGAATCTCATTAAAATACAGCATGACTAAAATTAGATAAATTGTACATGATACCTGAAAACCCCAAACGGAACTTATACCATGAGGTATATTAACTATAATAACTGAAATATTAATATGCTCACATTGCAGATTACAGTAAGGTGATTCTGAAGTAAAAGTAATGGTACATGGATGAAAACACATTAAACATATAGGTTTTTTAAGCAGTAAGCCTAGTTCATTTATAAATCACAAAATCAAAGTGGAATAGATCTACAAAGCTATTGCTGAGAGACTGGCAGTCTTTGGTAATTACATGTTGACACTTTCATTGAAGATACCCCAAAGTCAATTGCAATCTATATTGCCCCACTCCTATTCTTCACAATTGCAAGCAAACACGTTCACACAACTGACAACTTTAAGGCTGGACTTTTGAACACTGGCTTACAGTTTTAATGGCTTGAAACAGCTCAAAATATTTGTGACTGGCTCAGCCAAACTTTGAAAGTGACTGGCGTGGCGGCTCCTGGCGACGGCTTCGGGGTCTACTCAAGGATGCTTGGCGACGGAAGTTCGGCGAGAGTTGGACATACGTCCGGCGAGTGTTTGACAGAGGTTCGCCGACCAATCTATGACTGCCTCAGGTACGCTCATGGAAAGCATTTATTCGTGATTAACCCATGAGTGAGCACGTATAGTCCATTTTTGCCATCCATGGTCATACGTAGGTCTTATATGTGACAGTGTGAACGCTCTTTAGAGTTCTGCTCTGGAAATGAAAATTGTAACACCCGCCCTCCTGCCTGTTGGATGAGCACTAAACAATTTTAATGATGCCTGTGTGCTAAGTGGGATTCGCTGAGGGTTTTGCTGCAGCGCAGCCTATGTTTTGCACTTGACTTGCTTGACATTTAACTTTAATATTTTAACAAGTTTAGAATGACTACACTACATATTTTATTAATAACAATGACTACACTACATAGCCATTTTTGATGAACAGGTTGGTCAGACATAGTTAATGTCATGTTTGTCATTATTCATAATGATTAACTTCTTATTCTAAACATGTCGCTTTACATGATATCAACATAATGCTGTTAGATAAATTAGCTAACCCGCTACTCAAAATTAGTTATGGTAAGTGCGTGATAATAATCACCGTAAAAAGTTTTAACATTTTTCAGTGCATCTCAAACTCAAGATGAGTGGATGCCAAGAACGACATCAGAAAACGAGTTCTTCTGGTTGGTAACCAGATAACATCCATAAGTATAAATCCACAAAAAGGTCGCAAAAAACCTGTTTAAATATGCTTCTTGAGAGAACTAGCAGAATCAGCAATGATCAGTCCCCTGCTATAGTTTCACTCTTCAGGAAGAACTATGAGAGGTGAATTACACCATGAGGAGAACACAACCAATGTTACATAGCATGTAAAGTTAGTTCCATAAAATATGGTCGACTCTAGACAGCTGTACCAACCTATTACTGGCTAAAGCCAGCCGCTTCTGTCTACTCCTAGCTTATAGTCGGCTTACACCTAACACCACTGAAAAATATAAACCATGGTAAATGTAAGAAATGTAGCTAATATATATATAAAATTATGTATATGCAACAAACATGCATCTTTTCAGCGAAAAATTCCAAATATGCATAACTCGCAACTTATGCACCAAACGGTGCTGCATATGCCTTTAGATCTGGCTTTGAATAGCCAGCTTTAGCTAGACAGTTCTGGTTAGTGGCAGGTAGCATCATATAGCAGGAATTGTCTAGCTTTGTCAAGATTTAATCTGCCTTACCGTTTTAAATAAAACCAACTGTATGTCCCATGTAGGCCTGATAATGTAAACAGTAAGAGCAAGTCAACACCAAGAATCACCAAAATGACAAACGTGTATATGTCCATATTCTGAGTGAAATGATGCATTTTCTGAACAAAACATAATAATAATAAAAAAGTAAAAAATAAATAAAAATATAGTGTATTCTGCTAGTTAGTAAACTTAAATAGGGTAGTATCCCACAACGACTTTCAGCACATTTTGCCCCGAGCATAGAAATACTGGTTACCACAAACTATACACTGTGCTGCAGAGCTATGCTGGGTCGGTCATTTAAAAACGTGTAGGACAATGGTGAATTGGCCCTAAATCAGCCTTTGAAGGTAATTGCCTTACAAGGACTGCATTGGTTTCTTGTTGCATTTTTATTCACTCAATTACGAAGAAAAAAATACTCTAAACTGTGGACAAGTAGCAGTTAATGTCAGCCAATCAGTCCACCCTTTTCATGTTGCTGCTGCTGCAGAGAGAATTAGTGATGCTGGCAAGATGCCAGACAAGTTATGTGTTGAGACTTATAGGGCCAAATAAAGTTTCAAAAGGCAAGGTGGAATGAGACAGATTGCTTAAATTTACAGACTTATGTGTTGTTGTTGTGACAGGCGCTGTCTTATATCAGATTTGTCTGTAAATAGGTACATTGAAGTTAACACAGTGACTGCCTTTTTGAAATGAGAAAAAAAGTTTAATCAAGTTACATTTTCTAATCTTGTGAAAGAGTTAAGTAATGTGTTGTAAAGTGCAAGGAAATGTTTCTTACTTAAAAAGGCAAGCACTAGTTTATTGGATTAAAAGTAATATTTCCCTGTCTCCTCAGCATATTAAATGGTAATATACCTTTTTTAAGTATCAAACACTTATTGGATTGATATTGCTTTTGTTTGTTTTGAATTGAATTGTTTTTTTTAACCAGGAACATGTAGATTTAAGTACTACTTGAAACTATATTTTTTTGTTGCCAAGTAACAAGTATAATTTTGTTTGTCTGGAACTGGCTGGAACATAGCCTAATGGTTAAGGAATCCGCCAATTCCACATTGGCCAGCTCTGCTGAAGGTCCTGGGTTCGATACCCGGCCAGGGCACTCTTAATGAGCTATATTCATGTATATCCCAGCTAATGTTGATCGCAGGAGTCGTTAGATTGGAGGTGCTGAGGCAAGTAAAAGACCTCACCCATGGGGTAAATATGTAACATGGTGTGGACTCCAAGCCTTATCATCAGACCCAGTAGCATTGAGATGTTGAGATGGTAAACTGTAGTGTCTAGCGGAGGCATTTAAGAAAAAGTACTTAAAATTTGCTTAAACAAGAGTCTGGAAAAGACCTACCGAAAGAAAAAACTGGTATTCACAATCAATAATGTACAAGAGTCACAACACAAGTAAATGAAAAGACATGGCACATGCTAGATCTGCAAGTACACTTTGTCTCAATCTTGGAAATCATTCCTACTGAAATATTTACTAGCGTGTGGTAGCTTTATCAGTAGGCACAAAGGAGGAAATTAAATCCCAAAACGGTCACAATTCCTCTTTATGTTATTGCTTCAGATGACAGATAATGGATATAAATATTGTCCAGGGAAGTTTCTTTTGACCTTTTGGTAATAAACTGGTCCATGCAGACTTGATGAAAACTCGAAATGACCTTGCAGGCCATAGTTGTACCTGGTGAACCTTATGTAATTGGGTCATCTGGTGGCTGTCAAATCAAAGACAAATTTTATGGATGGTCATTGATAAAAAATTTTACTCGAAAAAATAACCTAGAAAAAAAACCTTATAATATGTAATTGTGCGAGAAATCACTTGAAAATACGAGTTAATAGGAACATATGCCCAGTGTTCTTGTGAATTATTAGAAATTACGGAAAGGAATATTCACTTGAAATTAAAATGTTTCACAACCTTTTTCTTTACCTTCATTTCTTTTTACTCTACCTTGAGTAATTTTTATGAGTGCGTTTCTTTTGGATGAAAGTAGCTTTGTAGGTGTCAACCCCATTGTCATAAAAACAGTCCCTCAACCAATGGGAGTCCTGGTCCAATATTATGACGTCCTCTGAAGTTTAGTTTCAAAGTGTGTATATTGCTGCAGTAGCGTGAAAAGTTATTTTTCTTGTCACATCATTTTTAGAAGAATATATGACAGATATTATATTGCAATATGCTAGCGGAACGGAAAATAGTATTCCAAAGTATGGCAGTTGTACAGAATTGTTTAATATTGCAGCATCAACACTTGGTATTAATAAATGATCAACACAAAACAGAAGTTTTGTTTGGATTCTTTGATAGCACATTATATAAATTATAGTGGATGGTGAGGACACCAATATGCAGTTTTACTGGCCAAAGCTTGTGATATTGTGTGAGGCGCGGCCGAGCACATGATCATTGACTGAGACCAGTAAAACTGCATATTGGTCGATGCTCCATCCACATAAATTATTATAGCCAATTATTGTTACATCTTGATATTTTTGCAAAAATATAACAGGACAATATTTCAACAAAAACTTTAATCTAATCTCATGTTAAATATTTATCATAACTGACAATTTACAATGTAATTGCAAAACTCACAACTGTAACAACAAAAACAACATATTGTCAACAACTGCAGTTGTTCTATTGTCACTTTGCTAGTTTCACAGTTTCACTTTCACAGAACCAATATTGCCTACCAATATCAGGGTTTATTAGTCCTGTCATGTGCATGCTGATTGGCTATTACAATTAAGGTGTAGAATATTATTTTATATGCTTCTTTAACTTTAGGAAAACTTATTTTGAGTGTGTGCTATACTGACCTACCTCAGTTGTATCTAAATCGCCTTTGGACTTGTGTCATTAATATTTTAAAGACTGTCCATAAGTCCCTTCCTAACTTCTTTGATGTACATCATATGGTAAGTTGATGGCATTGTAATCCTTTCTGAACTGCTCCTTCACAGAAGCTAATGCTGAGTTTAATGTCCTGATTCCATTACAGTTGCTCACGAATAATCTCCTTGTTGTCATTAAACTGGTATACCAAAGAGCTAAGAAGTGTTTTACAGCCAAAGACTCAGGCAGTCAAAGGCGCAATTAAGAAGTTGACGAGAGTGGCATCTTAGCTGCTATTTTTAGCAGTTCAGCAGCACTCCCTTGTGTGTTGCGCAAAGACAGAATCTGCATCACATCCCTTATAATTTACAAAATACTATGAATGTGCATTTGAACATTATTACTGATAATGTTCTCATATGAATAAGTCACTGATAACATCACTGGATTTACTGCTATGATCCCTGTAATGAAATAGGAATTGCAATTTGCTGGTGCTTATTCACTCCTTCAATTTCTTTTTCATTTTCTACGGGACAGGACCTGGTTTTTCTTGAAAGTACCTGGGCTAAACATTGGCCTGGGTAATATTTATGAAGTAAATGTGAATCTCAGCTCTGCCTTGTACTCAGGATCTATGCCCGGATAGCAGTTAATTCCATAAAGTATAGTTGACTTTAGATTCATGAGTAAATGCGAATCTCAGCTGCAGCAATCTACTGCTAGCTGTAGCTGAAGCTAGCTGCTTCTGTGCTTTTGACTTCTTCTGGCTAGTAGTAGTCTTACAGCCTACCTCCATCAAGTGGTGCCCTCTGTAAACAAGCAATCTGTTCCACACCTCTGCATCTCTTTGTACTTGCAAGTGATGCAAATGGATGTGAAGTGTATTGAATACAGAATTACCAGTAATCAGATTGCCTGTTGATCTTAATATATTTCTTTTTCTTTATTTTCTAAGGGCCGAATCAACCATTGCATTACAGCGCCACCTGTGTGAAAAATTAGAACTAATTTTTCTCTGATAGAATAGAATGCAAACTATCGCAGCTTGGCATGGCGCCAACATGGCCGACGTTGCAGTCGAGACATAAATTCGCCTTATCATACTGATTACTCCCTAAGACTCAACTGCTACTCATTCATAGTCAACACGGACATTTTGAGTAATGCCAGGAATGTGAATATTATGTTTTTAAGGGTTGATAATGGATCATTTTTGCTCATTTGACATATACATCTACACCTGGCTTCTCATGTATTATTCTTAATACAATATGAGACTCAAATGAAATCGCTTAGGCATTTTTTGAGACATTGTACATATATGGAAAGGACTGTTTTAAATTGCCAATGCTAGCTGATGGGTTTGAGCAACTAAAGGGACATATCTTTGGATTTGGAAAAGTACACGGAAGATATTCTACCTTGACAGAAACTGGAATGTGTGCCAATGAACAACATAGCTGAAGAGACATCCTCATATAGTACAAACTTAAAGTTCCCATTGCCCAGCAACTGATTTGTGCTTCAGAAATCTTAGTCAAAAAGAAGAATGCTGACCCGATTGACAACTGTCCTCAGTCCTTCCACCTAATAGCTAGCATTATCATTGTAAGGCAACCTTAGGCAGTTAACGTTCCAATAATGTTAAATGCTAAGATAATACTAGGCGTATACATATATATTATGTGTTACAGTATTAAACATTATAAAGTTTGAACACAATGTCTAGTACAGTAAGTTAACAAAAACAAATCTGTCTTGTTTGCACATTACCTGGTAAAATGTCATGGTAATATTCACAGAAGATATAGAGAAGTCCATTGAAGGCTATCTTAACAATATTACATCATGTTCCGATGTATATTTGCTAATGTTCTACCAGTTAAGGAAAGTTGCAGAGCTCAAAATAAACAATTTTTCAGTATAATGCAATGCAGATGGAGTTGGCTAAAGACAATCTTGGTAAGAAAGAAATTGCAAGGTTAGATGGATAAATGTTTATTTCAAATTCTATTACAGTCCACGCTGAGATGGTTCATTTACTAAACCTAGTTAGGCAGATGATTTCTTAAAAATAGTGAGGAGAAGTCACAAATATTGTATCTTGAAATCCACCAAATGAAACAATACTGCATTACTGTGCTCAAAGTAGTGTTGCCTATATTTCATCAGCTAGAAAAAACCATAATTATAAGAACTTGCCAGAAGAAGAATATGGGGCCTTAAATGAGTTCTTTTCTGATAGAATAACTACTATGGAAGACTTTTCAATATATATTTTTAAAAACCTGCTACGAAAATATCAATATTGTGTAACTTCTGACATTTTCAGATCCATTTAAAATCCTTCCACATACCTCCTGTTTGTATTAACTTTGAAGTCTGACGTACTGCAGTGAACCTGAAGTCTTAAAATATACTTTAAAAGTTCAGAAACTTCAAAGCATATGTACAAGAGGGTAGCACATTTCTAATTTTTTTTCTTCATTTGGGACCATATGGCATATTTTGGAGGTAAAATCTAATTGAAATATAGGAAAAATTTATTTAACCCCCACCCCTACTAAAGCCAGCCACTTCTGCCTACTTCTACCTTATAGTCGGCTTAAACTACCACCACTGACAACATAATATATTATAAACCTTGGTAAATGTAAGAAATGTATCTAATATATCATAAATATCAACAACAAGATTACAAATATTCATAACTCTCAACGTATGCACCAAATGGTGCTGCACATACTTTTAAATCCAGCTTAGAGTAGCCAGACAGTTGTGTTAAGTGGCAGGTAGTATCGTATAGAAAAGCTGTCTAGCTTTGTCTAGGTTCAATTTGACAAGCCAGTTTTAATGGAACTTAGTCTAATTCTATGTGTAATATGGAGTTTATTGTCTGTCTTATCAACTGTCGTGAGAAAAGGGAAGTTGTCTTATAGGACTGTACTTTTCTAATGCAATTGAACAGTCTCTCCTGTGCTTCAAAATCTCCACCATTTCAGGAAGCCAATAACGATGACATAATCATATGTCTAGTTGTTCGTGCGAGGTAATACCAGCCAGGGTATTGACTAAGAAGGGGGCACAGATACCAGAATAAGAGTCTGTGTGACTTGAATTTGTGTCACTGCTGTCTTGAGAGGGTGTGTGAAAATGCACGTAATTTTGCCAATTTATGACCGATTTTGCACCCTTCATATACAATACAACCTTGAACATTTCAGGCCTACTCCTTCCAAAACATAGGACACTGCACAATGTACATTAAAGTTACAAGTATATGCCTGTTTGTCTAATAAGCTCTTTTTGTTAATATTTTTTACATAAAAAGCACGGAGCAGCACAATATTGAAAAAACATGTTCGCAGTAGGTCTTAATCCTTTAAGTTTCTAACTGTTAAAAACCTCAAAATTACATTTCCTACCTTAAGTTTTTAATAATATTTTGCCTTCTTGTCATCATACATGTAATTGCCATTTACAGACAAACAACAGAAATTACATCAAAGAATGTATAACAAATAACGTTTCAACAAAGACACCTGCAGTAGTCAATAAGAATTTTCTTGTTTAGTCAAAATTTCATGTAAGCTAGGTGGATTCTTTAAAAACATTTTTTTTAAAAGAATAGATATCTGGCAATGTGTGAACAGCAGAGAAATGGGGGTGTTTAGTTGTCCAGTGTGAATTGGAATGAATGCAAATACACGATAATTAATAAGAGAGCTTTGAACTTTAATATACAATATACATATGGTATGAATTTTATTATAAAAATATGTTGGTTTTAGTGATAGTAGGAGGATTTATAAATGAAGTGTTCTATTACTCTAGTTATTGGCCAGTGCAAACTTGTAAACATACAGCCGTCTCTCACCTCGCTGATAATCTCCATTGATTTGAAGGAAAATATGGCTTATTTCCCTGACAACACATACTCATTGTTCTAACTACTATAGTGTGTATTTATCACCAGATGTCCGTAATAAGTCCAGTATTAACGCATTCCTATGCCACGCCATTGCACTATGCTTTTCTAGCGTACCTACATATCCGTCTAGACGTGTCACTGCGCATGCACGAATAAATAAAAAAAAAAAAAGAGGCCCAGTGGGTTTTCAAAATTGAATGACCAACCAAAGCTAAGACACTGATAGATTTCCCCGCCTGGGGCCTTGTTGACCTAATTATTTAAAACTGACTAAGTGCTTGCTATCCATATCTCGTTTATTAAAAGCTGATATTAGTCATAGTTCTATCTGGTGATAGGTCTAGATGCCAGATATAACAAGAAAAGCTCGCTTTAAAAAGAGCCCTGTATCAGAATTGGTAAACGTAGTTTAGACATTCCAAAAAAAAGAATTGAACTATTTTGTACAGACTAAAGGGTATTAGTTGCAGGTAACAGATACTGACAAGGTATCATGTTAAAATATTTCAATCAATTAATAAATTTCATATAAATTTATGTCTTTGTCTTTAATAATAATAATAAAAATAACAGTAGTTTATATAGCACCAGTTCCAAACAAAATTTGCTCACCGACGCTTTAGAGTTGTTGTTAATCATAGTATAAATGGAAAAAGTGTGTTTTAAGGTGTTTCTTAAAGCAGTCAAGATTTTCCAACAGTCTGATATCCTCCGGGAGACTATTCCACAAGATTGGACTAGCTCGACTGAAGCCTCTAGTACCCCAACTGTTGTTAATTTTAATATTTTGCATGTTTAGAAGTTTAGAATTGGTACTTCTCAGAGTGCGTGAATTAGGTTTCAGTTCAATTAGTTCGGATAGGTATTTTGGGGCATGATTGTTGATTATTTTCCATGTAGTAGTTAATAGTTTATATATTTTATTCTTGCTGGTATGGGCAGCCAGTTTAGTTCTTTTCTTTTGAGTGAAACATGGTCTCGTTACTCCTCATTTAGATTATGGAAATGGCCTTCTCTATGGTGTTGCAGGCAAATATCTGAAAAAACTTCAGGTCACACAGAATGCAGCTGTGAGGCTAATTGAAAAATTAAAACTACCTCTGAGCTAGGCCACGCCCTGTCAGTATTTGGGGGGAGTGGCAGATCTTGCTTTCGATTCAGGGCAGAATTGACAATTTTAAACAGTGCCTTGAAATTACCCTTGTTCATTCTAACGCTATTAGCAAGATCTTTTGCTCTCAGTTCATTTAGTAATGTATTGTAATGATTCCTTTTTTCTTTAACGATTGCAAGATTTATTGAATATTTATTTTTTCGCCATTTTTTTTTCAGCTTTTCTTTTAGCAACTTTTGCCCTTTTATATCATCATTGTTCCAGGGTGTTGGTTTCCTATTAGTGATAGTCTTTTCCATCAGTGGTGCATGTTTGTTTAAGACCTTTTCTGACACTTCTTAAAGTGAAATAAGATCCTCAAGATATTTTATACCATTTTTGTTATTTTTAGTTTGTCTGGAGAGTAAATGCTTCAGGTCCTTTTTAAGATTATCAAGATTGATGTTTCTCGTTTTTCTGAACTTGATTAGTTTTTGATTGTGTCGTGGTTTTGAAGTGTTAAGATCAAAGAGAATGGAATTGTGATCAGAAATCAATTCGTCCACATTGTAGGTCTAAAGAATGTTACTGTCACTTCTGGTTATAATGAGGTCAAGAGTATGGCCAGCAAGGTGACTGGGTCCATATATGTTGAAACATATTGAGTATTTCTGAAAACTTTTTCATTAATTGCATCAGGTTTGTTCATATGGATATTAAAGTTGCCTGTGATAATTAAATCATTTTTACAACAGTGATAGGGTGAAATGAATTTAGTAAATTCATCGAAAAAGCCAGACATCTTATATTTGTTCATTTGTGTTGACTCAGGTCTGTATATAAGTAAGATGGTGAGGATAAGCCCACCAGTGTCCAGATTCAGGGCCAGATGTTCAAAAGTTTTAGTTGGCATAGTTACCAATTTGCTGATATTAATATGCGATTTGTACAGGCACCCAAAGCCCCCACCTGTCCTGTCCTCTCTTGGTTTGGTTATTAATCTGTATTCACCATGATTTTCCAACAGACCAATTGCAGTATGATCACTCTGTTTAAGCAAACATTCGGTAAATAACAAAACATCAAGTTAGATCATGCTCAGCCCTATAATCTATGACAATATCAGACTTATTTTTCAAACTTTGAGCACTCCATAAACTGATTTTTAGATAGCTACTAGCATTCTTTAAGTTTGATACAGATGAGGAGAGATCAGGTTGGTTTTTGAGATGTGCATTTTTAGTGTGCGTATCATTTTTAGCGTGTGTCTCATCCACAGAGACATTTCGTTTGAAATTACCTAAAGAAAACAAAGATCTTGATTTAAATGCTGTCAAATTTTTATTTTGGCAATAAGTACTGAATGGAACGTAGGATGTCTCTGTGGTGGAAAAAATCATTTATAGTCAGATTTGGTGATTTCATGCACGCGGTCCATCACCTTCTTAACATTATTGGCAAGGCCCTTGATCATAACTCCTGTAAAAGAATCGACTGGTTCCTCTCGCTTTTTGCTTTTCCTTTCGTTCCAGTTTCCAAAATTCATCTTGACATTGTAAGTGTCGGTGATTTTTTTAATCATGTTCCCACCTCTGCCAATAATATGACCCACCATTTCACATTTTACAGGCAAGACAGCAGTAATTTCAAAATGGGGCTCCGGATTAATGCTAGCACCTTGGTCTTCCAGCGTAGAAGGGACAGTGATGGCACTAAGTGCCTCCTCATAGATTTCTAAACATCGAGCTGTCGGGGTAAAGCCATTATCAGCTACAAGGTCAGATCTTGCTCCCAGAAACCGGAGTTTCAAAATGTTCACCAATGCCATGCTGTTAACCTTGTGATTGAACAAATCAACTTGCTTTGTTGTTGGGAGGAAGGCTGATGGCATAAACCAAAGTTGTCTCAATTATTTCTGAAAGCAGTTTCTTTAGAGATTGATGCAACTGAAAAGCAGAGGACCCGTCTGCGATTTCAGAGGAGCCAGCCAGTAGCTTTATTGTCGAACTTGCTATAAAATGTACTTTTCCATAGATCCTCGCTACTCTTGCCTATCTACCCACAACTGTCTGCAAATCGACCACTTGCACCATATAGAGCATTAGTAATTATAAAAAGAGACCTTTGCTTGTTAGTCATACTACGAAAAAAAAAATATATATATATTTCAAAATTTCCTGCTATTAAGTTGCATAGAATATTTTTACAGTTCTTTTTCTAATATACCTAAATATTTTTAGTATTCTGTAATCTACAGCCACAAAAACAGAGTCTTTTTTGCAAATCTAATAAAATAATTCAGATCCAAATTAAAAAATATATAACCATGTTTAATTTTTTCATTAACATACATAATTGACAGGTTCAGTGAGTGTAGCATTTTTGAAATTGCATATCTGCTGTCTGCTGTTTAAGAAACAATTTCATTTCAATATTGGCCTATTTGTAGTTACTTGAAATTAATTACAGTGTACAGTTTCAAATGCAATCAGCTATCAGAAACATAAAGAGCAACTGACAAATCCAATTTGTGTTATTACACTGTTTCACTCAAGAAAGAGTGAGAACAGTGAGTGTGTGTGGTCAGTTTCATTCATTTTATAGGTCAGAGTGTGGGTGTGTCACTCAACTGGCCAATCAGAGCCAGATGCCTGCAATGGAGTGACCACTGCTACACTGGCATAACACCAGCAGCATCACAAGCACAAATTTGTGATGGATTAACAGCCAAAGCACCATAGTTATCAAGTCACATTAGTTTTCATAGGAATGATATTATCATTTATGTAAGTAGATATTGAGCTTTTGTTGAGTTGCAAGGCATTTTACATGATGGGCCTCAAACAGATATTTGTTGAAAACCTTCACAAGCTTTCACCTCTAAGACCAAAATTAACCATGCTAATTTCCGGGAAATTATGCTAACATGGATGAGTCCATTGATGTTTGATGGGGGAACTGTTAAGATTTAATAAATACCTTGGTACAATAAAACCAGGCACTTTTGACATATGGTCCTCAATTCAAGTTTATTCAAGGAAGACAAATGTGCCATAGTTAGGTTATTTAAACCAGTTTCAAGGATGTGAAGATCAGTGATCTGGCCACATCTTTAATGTACACAAACATCAGTGATGTCACTGGCAATCTTCACAAGGCTCAGAAGATTATTTGTAAAACCAATCTTAGTAAGTATCTATATCTCTATGAGTTCTACTAATCATAGGATATGTTATGGATTGAGATTCTGATACAAAAAAACGATCTAAACACTACCAGCATGTCATTTCTATACAAGGCATTTATTAGTAAGTACAATCAAATAAAAAAGAGCGAAACAAAATGCCATCCTTGTAATTGTCTCAGTCCAACCAGGTCGTTGTTTGTTTTCTGCAGCACACACAACTGAAAATCGAGTTTGTGGTCATTATTGGCAGAGTAGTGAAGAGCATACATAACCAGTGTGGGAGGGGGGGGGGGGGTGCATCCAAATAATTATAGTTCTGCCTTCAGCAGAGGATATTGTGAATCATTTGTCAAGACCTCAATTATCAGAATCCAAACATGATATGAAGCAATTTTTTCACACTACTTCCTATGTCCTTGTGATTTGATGAGAGTGGCAGTCAATAAGCCTACTTCTTCTGCATCGTGACTTTTAATGAGTAGTCTTCACAGCTAAATTTTTTAAACCAAGAAAAATAAGAAAAGCGAATGACAGTAACAATATCAGCTAGCGAAAAAAAAAGAAGGTCAGCTACTTTTGAAAATATGAAAAATCATGTAATTGTCCATATCTGGCAAAGACTGGTGGAAATTGACTGTAACTGTCCAAAGATCTCCATGATAAATCAAGGACAGTTGCAGTATATAATACTCTCCATACCATCTGATTTGAAACATAGATAATGAAAACTTATATACATCATATGTTCATCATTATATACTACCATCAGAATCAATACATTATGCTTATAGTGCAGAAACTTCCGGTTTGAGAGTGATGTTTAATGCTGGATGATGGATGATGACACAAACATATATTAGGCATCAATATTTACAAGAGATTTTCCAAGGGATTTTAATAAATCAGGCTCTTTAGATTTGATAAATCAGGCTCTTTAGATTTCATGATGGTCTTAAATTTGTCTTCATTGTTTAGTTGCTCCAAATTGTCTTTGTGACAGGTCCTCACGACTAAGTGTGTTATGTGGGCATACTATGAGACAATGTTTTTCATCTTCAATTTCATGCACATCGCACTTTAGTCATAGTCTCTCAAATGCTGGCAGTATAGGGTTTTCATGTATATTCCGCAATAGAGTGTGAACCTCATAGAAAAACCATGAGGTTCACACTATGAGGTTCAGTGTTGTGAACCTCATTAATTACATCATCCCTTATAAAGAGAACAGCCTGGCCAATCACAGGACAGCACACACAATTTCAGTGACGTCATGAGAGTCATCACTTCAACTGGATATTCTTCACAAAATTTATAAAATAAACAAAATTAGCCTCACCTGACATAAGAAACCCCATTAACTTTTTGATTCCTTCAATCTGAGTACAATTTTAACATGGAAGAAGCTTCAGAAAGTAAATTATTAAACTTCGCTGAAGTGTCAGTTGAGCAGTGACAATGGCCCAGTTTATATATTTTCTGGGTAACAACATGTCTTGAATACACTTTTCGGTCCTAAATGAGCATAAAATCCAAAATTATTTCAGTAGATATGATTTAAATATACTCAAATGTCCATAAACTCTCCCAAAGTGCTTCATATTGACGACTCTCCTTGCTGAATCATGATGTTGTTGTTTTGAAATGATGATGTCATCACCATGGCAACCAACCAGAGAGAGGCAGAACAGATATAAAAACAAAATATCCTTACTCACTGCTGGAAAAATAGTTCTCATAAAAAATAATAACAGAGAGGTTATTGCGGGCTATGGGACTTGTGGGTTCACCAGCCCAACCTCATCACTCATGAAGTTCAAGGCTCGGAATCACACAGTTATTAGGTTTTATTATACTACCTGTTTCAATTCGTAGATTATGTGAGCTTAATCTAAATCTGGCTATTTTATTATGCATTTTTCTACTAAGGTTAAATAGAAGGCAGGGTTCTAGCCCGTAATCAGTCTTGATGAGTTTATAAGTTCTAAGTTTGAGCTGTAGTGTAGAGTCGTTGATTTCAGTTTGTGTAATTTCCTGACATTTCTCATAGATTTTAGATTTGAACGTTTAAGCAATGGATTCTAGCTCTTTGTTTGCAAGTTTTAAATGGTCTCTTTGCAGATATTGTTCATAGAACATATGAATAATTTTCCCAACCCAAGCGTTATTACCAGAAGTGTGCATATCTTTTAGCTCATTTAAAAATTTTTTGAGAATATTATAGGCAGTTTTTAGTTTAATCCAATAGTTGATCATTCTAAACTGTTGTCATACATGTAATGTGAATCTGCCAGTCTCACCATACACAGCTTGTGACAAGGTCTGTTTCCTAACTCCTAACATATTTTTTAGGTATCCTAATTGTACCTTCTCTAGTTCTTTTGCAGGTTTATTAATGGACCATATTTAACAATTATACTCAAGGATTGGTAAAATATATGTGTCCAACATTTTTATATCAATATCAAGATAAGCCACTGTGGCATAGTAGCATGATAAACTTTACTGTGCATCTGAAGTTATTATGCAAATATCATGGCAAATGTTAAAATATTTTAAGAGAAGGTAGACAAAATGAATCCTGCTAATTTTTCTGTTAAACAATAAGGATCCTGTTCATTTTCCATTAAACAACAAGGATCCTGATTATATTCCATATAAACAACAACGTTCCTGCTTATTTTCCATTAAGCAACAAGGCTCCTGCTTATTTTCTATGAAACAACAAGGATCCTGGTTTTTTCCATTAAACAACAAGGATCCTGCTTTTTTCCATTAAACAACAAGGATCCTGCTTTTTTCCATTAAACAACAAGGATCCTGCTTTTTTCCATTAAACAACAAGGATTCTGCTTATTTTCTATTAAACAACAAGGATCCTGCTCATTTTTCCATTAAACAACAAGGATCCTGCTTTTTTCCATTAAACAACAAGGATCCTGCTTATTTTCCATTAAACAACAAGGATCCTGCTTTTTTCCATTAAACAACAAGGATCCTGCTTTTTTCCATTAAACAACAAGGATCCTGATTATATTCCATATAAACAACAACGTTCCTGCTTATTTTCCATTAAGCAACAAGGCTCCTGCTTATTTTCTATTAAACAACAAGGATCCTGCTTTTTTCCATTAAACAACAAGGATCCTGCTTTTTTCCATTAAACAACAAGGATCCTGCTTTTTTCCATTAAACAACAAGGATCCTGCTTTTTTCCATTAAACAACAAGGATCCTGCTTATTTTCCATTAAACAACAAGGATCCTGCTTTTTTCCATTAAACAACAAGGATCCTGCTTTTTTCCATTAAACAACAAGGATCCTGCTTTTTTCCATTAAACAACAAGGATCCTGCTTATTTTCCATTAAACAACAAGGATCCTGCTTTTTTCCATTAAACAACAAGGATCCTGCTTTTTTCCATTAAACAACAAGGATCCTGCTTTTTTCCATTAAACAACAAGGATCCTGCTTTTTTCCATTAAACAACAAGGATCCTGCTTATTTTCCATTAAACAACAAGGATCCTGCTTTTTTCCATTAAACAACAAGGATCCTGCTTTTTTCCATTAAACAACAAGGATCCTGCTTTTTTCCATTAAACAACAAGGATCCTGCTTATTTTCCATTAAACAACAAGGATCCTGCTTATTTTCCATTAAACAACAAGGATTCTGCTTATTTTCTATTAAACAACAAGGATCCTGCTCATTTTTCCATTAAACAACAAGGATCCTGCTTTTTTCCATTAAACAACAAGGAGACTGCTTTTTTCCATTAAACAACAAGGATCCTGCTTTTTTCCATTAAACAACAAGGATCCTGCTTTTTTCCATTAAACAACAAGGATCCTGCTTTTTTCCATTAAACAACAAGGATCCTGCTTATTTTCCATTAAACAACAAGGATCCTGCTTTTTTCCATTAAACAACAAGGATCCTGCTTTTTTCCATTAAACAACAAGGATCCTGCTTTTTTCCATTAAACAACAAGGATCCTGCTTATTTTCCATTAAACAACAAGGATCCTGCTTATTTTCCATTAAACAACAAGGATTCTGCTTATTTTCTATTAAACAACAAGGATCCTGCTCATTTTTCCATTAAACAACAAGGATCCTGCTTTTTTCCATTAAACAACAAGGATCCTGCTTATTTTCCATTAAACAACAAGGATCCTGCTTTTTTCCATTAAACAACAAGGATCCTGCTTTTTTCCATTAAACAACAAGGATCCTGCTTTTTTCCATTAAACAACAAGGATCCTGCTTATTTTCCATTAAACAACAAGGATCCTGCTTATTTTCCATTAAACAACAAGGATCCTGCTTATTTTCCATTAAACAACAAGGATCCTGCTTTTTTCCATTAAACAACAAGGATCCTGCTTTTTTCCATTAAACAACAAGGATCCTGCTTTTTTCCATTAAACAACAAGGATCCTGCTCATTTTTCCATTAAACAACAAGGATCCTGCTTTTTTCCATTAAACAACAAGGATCCTGCTTATTTTCCATTAAACAACAAGGATCCTGCTTATTTTCCATTAAACAACAAGGATTCTGCTTATTTTCTATTAAACAACAAGGATCCTGCTCATTTTTCCATTAAACAACAAGGATCCTGCTTTTTTCCATTAAACAACAAGGATCCTGCTTATTTTCCATTAAACAACAAGGATCCTGCTTTTTTTTCCATTAGGCAACAAGGATCCTGCTTATTTTCCATTAAACAACAAGGATCTTGCTCAATTTCCATTAAACAACAAGGATCCTGCTTATTTTCCATTAGGCAACAAGGATCCTGCTTATTTTCCATTAAACAACAAGGATCTTGCTTATTTTCCATTAAACAACAAGGATCCTGCTTATTTTCCATTAGGCAACAAGGATCCTGCTTATTTTCCATTAAACAACAAGGATCTTGCTTATTTTCCATTAAACAACAAGGATCTTGCTTAATTTCCATTAGACAACAAGGATCCTGCTTATTTTCAATTAAGCAACAAGGATCCTGCTAATTTCCAAAAAACTACAAGGAATCAGAGTTGGTTGTGGATACTACTTGCTACCTATTGGTTAAGGAAAATGTGTAGAAAAAAAACTCTAAAAACCACTGTCAGATGCTATTAGGTATGTTGAAGACAATATGTCAAGCGAGACAGAAAATGCAGTGCAGTAATTGGATTGAAATGACATGGGGGATTTTAAAGAAATTATTCTGAGACAATGGAGAAAGTGGTAAAAAAATATGCAAACCAATATATGAACATAACAAAATAAATGATTTTCAAAATGTTAAGCCATTTACAAACAATAGCTCATGTAACATTTGACATTTGCTTGAAATCAATTATTGTGCAATTCAGAACTTTTTAAGAAGGCAGGTTAGCGATGTAGGACCATATATAAGGCAGCAGAGAAAATAATATTTTTTGTAATAATATATTGAATTGTGATGATTTTAGTGTTCCTTCCAAACCTGCTTTACAAGATACAACTCCATCATCCTCTAAATGACATTGCAACAAAATACATCACAGTAAACCATGATAACACTGATTTTCACCATCATCACAATTGGGTATATCAGGAATTATGGAAAATGCATTGTTGTAGACCAGTTATGGCAAGTGTTCCTGGGTTTATGAGGCTGTAATCTCAGAGAAAATTGAAGGGAATGGGACATTTTCTCAGTTTATGATCATTTCCTATAGGAGCTGTGATGTTGTTGTGGCCATAATATATTTCATAATTTGCAAGCTTAAAAAAAACCAGAGATCAACATATGCATTGTGTTATTGTATGAATTGCATAATGTCAAATTATTTTCCTAACAGCCAATTCCATAGGCAGTCTCTTGGCCAAGAGAGTTCTGGATTCACATGCAGTTTGGTTTCTTGGTCTATGGAATTTTCTGTAACTTAATTATAATTAAGGTGTGCATTGCACAGTAGGTCGTTTCCATAGTACCTGCTGATAACTGTTTTTTCCCTCAGAATGACAGTCTTAATTCTAAGCAATTGAATTCAAACATTGTTATGTGGATAAACTATTTTATACTGTGGGACCAACTGTAGTAGCTCTGAAGATTTTTTTGGCCGTACGTTTCGTCCTTATTTGGACATGGCAAAGTCTTGAGTTTCCTTATTTGGGCAATGCATGAACGTAATTCGGTGTACTATATTAAAGGATAATTTTAAACAATCAAACAGATAACAACTATAACCATAAAACGACCAAACAAGCAAATGATTTGTCGAACTCTGTTTCTGTCATCTTCAGTTCTTTGCATCAGAAAAGATAAAGAGTGTCCAATCACATGACCTTGAAATGCATGATGTCACCTGTCAGCTGAGAGCAACAATTAATACTTCCATTCCACATAATTACTGCGGGGATAATAATATAAAAATGAGATGGTATTAACAATGAGATGGCCCCAAGACATACATGGTGTAGCTGTCATGTTCTGTGTATTGTATAACGTGTTCAGAGTTTATTGCCATTCCTGTCACCAGGCGGCATATTTTTTCCATATACAAGGTCCTTCATATCAATGCATATTTGCTGTCATTTGTTTTGACCTTCAATCTTTAAACATACATCACCTTATATAATGAATTGGAGCCTGTTTATGTCATTCCAAGGTTGGCATAGATTCCAAAAAACATATGGAAGGGGATTTAGTGAAAAATAAAAAGATAGTTTGGCAATGTTAGAATACCAAAAGTAGATGGCAGAAAAAAAACCTGATTAGGAAAACAATTATTTTACACATTCTTGCCTCACAAATGGTAAATCATTTTTGATGAAAGGTAGTTAAATTTATCTAATTGGAAAATTCATCGGTCATTCGTTTGTCAAATGAGCCAAGAATTAAATTTTTCAATACACCACCCATTGGCACCATTTGAGCATGTACACGTTGATAAGAGTGGTCTTATATTCATTGTATTGTAGCTGTCTTTGATACATGCTTGAACTCTTCGGACATTGACTAGGTCATCGCAATGCTGCTGTGTTGTGTGTGTGTTATTAGGGCTTTACATCCTGTATTTATGCACCTATTGGGCTAATTAGGACAGGCACGGACCATGGCAATGAGACAGCCATCCAACTTAGGCTCAACCAGGAATCGAACCCGGGACCCAGCGGTTGGAAGCCCAGAGCACTACCTCTGAGCTAGGCCCCGCCCCTGCGCAATGCTGCTAGTTGACAGATAAGTCTCCAGTACTTTACAAGGTCAATAAAATGCTGCTAGTGTACGTTACAAGTCGTTGCCAAATATGAATATTTAAATTAACTCAATTGCTAACTAATTTTTTGCAAAAATGACATCATAACAAATCTTTTTTGCTGGAACCTAGTTTTATTTAATACCTTTCTCTTATGTTTTCATCGTTATTGTATGTCATTTATTTTGTATGTTCTGTTTACATTGTGACACATATGTCATAAATGATTATGTTATTATTATATATTTGGATCGCAGTGTATAGGCTCTTTATGTAACGTTGCACAAATCAAACTATATTCTGGAGATGGCATTATGCTTCGCTACCTACGTTTCTTTTTTCATCCCACATGGTGTCAAGGGAAGTAACAACAAAACAACATATCTTGCTTACAAATCTTTAAGGCTTCATGCACTCTCCGAATCATGAGCAACTGTTCACATACCTGAAAATAGACATTATCAACTTCCAAGCAGGCAAAGTTTCAAAACAAACATAAATGGCTTCCATAGAACTTGAGCAATGACTGGAAAGCAATCTATATGAAGTCTTACATCAAATTGACAGTAAACATTGCAAAGCCATTAACTGTTTACTTTCTGAAACATTGTATACTCGATATGGTGAATAATTATCTTCACAGTGGCTGGGTTGAACAACATTTCACTTTTAAAACTTACTCAAAGTACCAGTTTTACTTGTCTTAGCTGTTTCATTTAAGTATTTTGCAATGCATTTTTCATATTAAAAGCTTCATAAAATATGGTCGACTCTAGACAGCTGTAGCGACCTATTCCTGGCTGCGGCTATAACTGGCTAAATCCAGCTGCTTCTGTCTACTCCAAGCTTATAGTCAGCTTACATCTACCACTACTAAAAAAAATATATACTCTGTGGTAAAGATAAGAAATTTATCTAATATATCATAAATATGTATCTGCAACAGACATGCATCTTTTTTACAACAAAAAGACATATACGCGTAACTCTCGGATGGTGATGCATGTACTTATAATAGATTCGGTTTTGAGTAGCCAGCTATAGCCAGACAGTTCTGTTTCGTGGCAGGTAGCATCGTATGGCAGAATTTGTCTAGCTTTGTCTAGGTTTAATTTGACAGGCCTTTTATAATGAAACTAACTGTAGTTTGATGGAGTCTTCTAGGGTCATTCAAAAAAATTTTGTATTTTCACTTTCTTATTTTGCATTGCTTTGATTTTAGATGATAAAGAATAAAAAGTTCAACTTTGAGACGCATTAAGGCTGATCGCATTTTACATACGAGTACTTCTTTGAAAAGCATTTAAGCTAATCACATTTTTACCACTGGAAGGTTGAAGTCAATCGGAAAAAGTTTCATTCTCACTTTGCTAGTTAAAATTGAATTATTCCATTTACAAAGCTTGACAAATAATAACGTGTTGGCCATCTTGTTAGCATCACTTCTTTCACTGCAGCAGCAGCAACACGTAAAGGGTGGCCTGATTGGCTGACATTAACTGCTGCTCTTCCACAGCTTAAGTCAAGTTTCTCTTTAGGTAATCCAGGATGCCTTGTGGAATTATATGATATCAATCAAGAATTGGTCATTGACTGATTGATTCTTTTCATATACTAAACATGAATGGATGTCAAATATGTCTTACAATTATACAAATGACATTGATATGAAAAATATTAAATTACAGATTATTATTTTGATTATCACAATGGAACTTAAAATTTAGTATCATGCATTATCGTGTCTAAATAAAATAATTTATTTATCTACTAACACTTAATGGCTGGTCCATTGCCCACTTCACCATAATACAATACATACACTGAGCAGTAGGAGTGGTTTTTTTTTTTTTGTAGGGACAATTTGAAAGCTAGAAAAGTGTGAAGCTATATCATATATGATATAATGGAGATAAATGATATTCCTTCAAATATATTTTATCTTTCAAAGTGTCTTTACAGAAAAAACCTGAATATGAGTTGGAAAATGAAAAATATAACTTCTTAGAATGATAACATATACATGACTTAGACATGTAATAACGAAAGGGTGTCAAGAATTTTGGGTTCAACTAGGTTACTTTATAATGGTCACGTGTCCTGCAATTATTGAACATTTCAGCGAACTGTCAATCTCGCGCATGTGCAAAGGGTACCATTGGAGTTTTTCTTCTCGCAAGATTCTAGATCGGCGAGGAAAACGTCATGATGAGCGTCGTCGATTCACAACTTTGAAGTAATCTAATGTTACAGAGAGCCTGTAAACATTAAAATCTATAATATTGTACAGATAAGATCTTAAGCTTTCATTCGATGTGTGTGTGTGTGTGTGTGTGTGTGTGTGTGTGATTAGGGCTTTATGTCCTGTATTTCTGCACCAGTTGGGCTAATTATGGACAGGCAGAGACCATGGCAATGAGACGAAGGAGGAAACAGCCATCCAACTTAGGCTCGACCGGGAATCGAACCCGGGACCCAGCGGTTGGAAGCACAGAGCGCTACCTCTGAGCTAGGCCCCCGCCCCTTTTCATTTGATGTATTCAGATTGAAAATAAACCAAATATTAAGCGAGATACGAATAGAAGAAGGCAAAGAAGCAAGGTCTGTTGAATTATGGCGAACGTCATGAAGAGCATCACCCGATTCAAAAGTTTTAAAAGTAATCTTACATAACAGAGCAGTATTCCGTCATTTAGTATGCAAATATTAAGCGAAATAGAGGTAGGAGAAGGCCGGTAGGGTGGTGGCGGCAAAAAGCAAAGTTGTGGTGCTGATTATAAGCACGCCGCACTGATTTGGCTACATTTCACACTGCGCTGAACCTGTCCTGTAAACAAATCCTCGGCTTGTATGCTCTGGGCATTATCATATAAGGATGTTTGTCAATTTTCTAGGGATTCACAATGGGTGGTAACAGTGTCCAAGATAAGCCCCTTGACTATGACTGATGATGACAATGGATTCACTCTCTATAGATAAGACTAATTAACAATTGATGAATTGCAGCATGGATCCATAAGCAATCAATTCATTAGGCTCCATTGCATAAATTTGGTTTATTACAATTTTCTTTTATTTATTGTGGTATACACTGAAGTACAACAGTTTGGAGCACTGATATTGACGAATTGAATGCATTGATTACAAGACACAGTGTTAGAAAAAGATTCAAAAATTGTGAGGGGGGGGGGAGTTCTTCGAATGTGTAAATTCTCAATTCATTCAAGTGATTTCAGATATCCGGAAGACAAGCTGTTTATGAATTTGTAAAAGGGACAACTAATTTCAAGTGAACTGCGCTCTTATTTCGTGAAATTTCGCTCTCATTTTTCTGTCATTTCCAATTATTTTTACTGTCTCTAACTTCCTTAATTCTTGTCCGATTTTTAATGCTGTATAAACCAAAATGTTGCGAAAAACCTGCTCCACGGGATTCTTCCTCCTCCTGTCTTCCTCTTCCTCGTCCTGCTATAATTTAATAAAGGATTATTGGTAATTTCAGTAATAAATAAGGTACGGAGGGGGCCAGCCGGCAGGCAGCTCGGCCGTGGATGCCACCGCTGCCCCCCCCCCCCTCCCTAAACGTTTTTCCTAGAAATTAGAACTGCAAAAATAGACATGGACATTCTACCGCATTGAATCTCCGTAGACTGTACTCAATATTCATGACTGAGGTTCACTACATTTTAAAATTAAGTTCAATACAATTTTGAGTGAAGTTCACTAGATTCTGAACTTCAAGTGAACCTCACTGGAAGTGTACTTCACTAGAACTTCAAATTCTAGTGAATTTTCAGTGGCCCATGATACCACTAGAACACTAGATCTGATGGATGCAAAATTCACTTGAAATTTTAGTGAATAGCACTAGCCGAGTGCAATATCAGTTGTCGAGGGTTTCATAAAAACACATATTGCGCGAGACATTGTGCAGTAATTGTTATATTATATGGCCTTTTATATTACGTAAGAAAATATGTGATTTCAATTCAATAACAAGCAAATGGAGCAAATTATTCACCGACTTTTAACGTCAACTAAAACTGAACCGGCACAGTGGTGCCACCGTCATGTGACTGCTGGGGGGCAATGCAACGGCAAAAGCATGAACTTGCGAACGTAAATATTTATGAAAATACTTCTTAAAACGACGTTTCTAATGACTTTTTCATGAATATGTGAGTGCTATGCAATAGTAGACAGAGCAGTCCTCCTGCACATAATGATGAAATAAGGTAGGTTAACAGTTTTATTGAGAAAAATGTGTCATAAATGTCAACTTCTAAGAATTCCTATCAAAGTCGTTCCGACCCTACATCGCATCTAATGCCATGTAGGTCGGTTCTGGCTAAGTACGCTGTGCCACTATGATTTTGCCCTTTTTTGTAGATCTAGAAAAAAAAGGCGAAATCAAAGTGGTGCGGTGTACTATCTGAGCTAAGCGGATATTATACAGCTAACTAATACTTTAAATTTCTTTCAACATGATATGTCAGGGTTCTTCATATCAACTCACGACTCTTTTATCACTGATCTGCTTACTTTGGCGGGAAGCTTCTAGTGAGATCAGTGCAGCAGTAATACTGTATAACTCTGAAAAATATCAAAGAAACAGAAGATATCAAAAGTAAAATTTACACAAACAGTATTAAATTTTCCTGTTTTTTAAGGCTCTGCTTTTGGTAAGCTAAACACACATTTACCTGTAGATTTTTTTAACAAATTAGATTGTGATATTGTCTTTCCTAATGACATTGGATCATTTAATTTCTAATCAATGTTAACATGGCTATTAATGTCAGTTTCATAGAATTTAAAACAAACCTTATAGATTTGGAAGTTAAAATGCACAGGACGCCATGTGAATCCAGGAATCTTATTGGTTGAGGGACTGCTTTAGCCAATGAGAGTCCTTGGTTCAACATGACGTCCTCTGGAGTTTAGCTTCTAAGTCTATGAAATTGGCTGTAAAGTATTAGGGGGAGGCAGCTTTTTACATGGCTCGGGCAGTTGAATACATCACCTGTGATATTTTTTCTCCAAATCTTACCGAATTATACAAGATTAGGTTAGTCTATATTTAGATAAACCAAATAAAAAAATAAAATATATTTTGTTAGTTACCATGGGAATCAAACGATGAAATTAATAGCATAATGGCATATCTAAGATGCAATCCGCCACCAAAGGAGGGTTTGCGCCAAGTTTCGCAGAGCTACCCAGATAGCATTCCAAATTGGGCCTGAGTCATTTCTATATCAGCCGCCGTTGGTGCAACATCATTTTGACATCGCCGACATCGCACTGACGCTGATACAATTTGGAATGCTATCTGGGTATAATATGTATGTTACTTATCTTTCATCTCTCTTCGTCAGAATGTGACAAAAGGCCCGGAAAATCTTGCGTTGACTTTTGCTGTCGGGCACTGTAATATCAGTAATCTTCCACCTTATGTTTAGTTTGCTCTTTCTATCTACAATATATGTAAACTTTTTGTAGGCCAGGTACTTCCGAAAATGCCGGCTAACACTTCTGATTCTATATCCTTTTCATTTAATTTGATTTTTCAGAATAATTATTTACTTCTAGGGGTGCGGGCCTAGCTCAGTGGTAGCGCGCTGGGCTTCAAACCACTGGGTCCTGGGTTCAATTCCCGGTCGAGCCTATGTTGGATGGCTGTTTCATCCATCATCTCATTGCCATGGTCCCTACCTGTCCTAATCAGCCCATCAGGTGCAGAAATACTGGACATAAAGGCCTAATCCACCACTACCACTGAGAACCGCTTGCAAAGATGATCATGCATGCAGTAATTGGGTTAACTAAGAACCCCATTAACGTCGATGGCGAAATACTTTCCTCATTTCCTCATGTAACAGTAATCCTGTTTTTATCACATAGCCCTCAGAAATGGAAATAAACACCATATAGTCATTGTATAATCTGACAATGCAGGTTTACAAATTGGATTATATTGCCATGAGCTATTATGTTATAACTACTTAAATTTTGTCATGAAGTTTAAGTAACCCATTAGCGCCATCTTTGTACGGATGCATGTACACAAGCGAACGCCAGTTTACTTACACGTATCGTTATTAAGTTAAAGATAATTACCACAGCACGATGCTGTCAGCCTGTCAGGAAATCCAGTTTGGTGCATAACATCATGCAGGAGACAAATATATTTACCATATATGAACATGAACATATTGGAATGTCACCTTAAATCAGGCTATATTATTGTATTTTTCCATATACAGTTATAAGCAATAAAATATGACAATATCACATGGAAGTTAAATTCCAAAAGAAGTCAATCATGGTAAGCTAGGGGGATCAAATGTTGTGCAAGTGATATTCCGTTTTTATTTTAATTTTTTAAGGTTTGTCACTTATTTTCAGAAATAACATAATATTACTGTGGTGTTGTGGCCTAGCGTATGACATATATAAAGTGTTGCACTTGTAGGTGCATGGCTGCGGGTTCTAACCCAGCCATGGCATGGAGAAACTGAGCAGATCCTCTTTGAACCACTGCTTTGCTCCACACAGGTACATATAGGTTATTGCTTGCAGGCGGTGTACGGTGCTTATTCTGATGCACTGACAATGTATGATTGGCTGAATTAAATTAGGAAGTTCAGTATATAAATTTATGTCAGAACGCCAGTGGTTATAATGGTGAAACGTCCTAGGTTCGATCCCTGACATGGGCATTCTTCATGAGCTACATCCCAGTCGATCGCATGATGTATATTTGATGTCCATGCGGAGATAAGTAAAAGACCCCACCCAAGGGGTATATGTGTAACGTGTGGTGGACTCCAAATCTTATCATCTCATCATTACATTAGCCCCAGGCCTGGGCCAGGCAGCTGGTCATAAACTGGCTAGGCTTCAGACCCAGTAGCATTGAGACATTTTCATTGACATAACATTATATTTATACAGGGTAACATACAATGTAATGATTACTATATTCAAATGATTAAATATAATTTCCATTCACATTTCTAGTTATGTCAGACACTTTAACTGCCGTAGTGATTTCACAACGCAAATGTTCTGGTGCCAAACCATAGCTATCACTTCAGTCTGTATATTTCGTATGGATCTTAAGACTTATATATTAGTTTTAAAAGTTTTCATTTCCACTAAAGGTTAACTTAAAGTATTTTACCCACTACCGGTTAACCTTTCGCAAACTCAAATATCATATTGGCCACTCCTACTTTCACGAATGTAAGTTAATGTTTTTCTTGCTAAATTTCTTATGTCCACCCACCTAATTTACCGTCTTAAGATTAACTCCCAGTCAAACGGAAAGATATTTCATTTCGTCATTATCCTTCTGAGCTTGTGTCTGGTTTTACAGGGTTTTACCTTGGTGATGATATACAGAAAGTTCACAAGAAATATACCTGCAGTCAGTACAGCAGAAAGATACAGTCAGTACAGCAGAAATATACAGTCAGTACAGCAGAAAGATACAGCCGGTTCATCAAAATGACACAGCAGTTGCTTGGGTCTGTAAAACTTGTCACATCGCACAAATTCGATTTCGCCTGTTGCCTGGTTGTCCTGCCCTACTTGTACTTTTCTGAGTTAATTCACTCTCGAAGTTTTTCCATTAAAAAAGAAGAGTACAAATTCTTTCATCACATCTAGGTAATTGCTTCATATCTGAGCTGCTACATCAACGTATGATTTTTATAACTGAAGGGCTTCTATATTTTTACAGAACTTTTGTCAAACCGAACAGGTTTCACCTTTTCGTACAGTACACAAAGGGTATTCATACTGTTAAAAGACTTAAAATGGTGCCAAATTCCAGTAGACATGTTTTTAATACTAGATAAACTTTAAGTATGCAGCTCCAAAGACATGGAATGATGTGCCATATGCCATAAGAGACATTGACTCTTTAGAGACTTTTAAAAGAGACTAAAAATCGCATTATCTTTAACAAGCTTTTATGTACACTTTTTTCATTCACATAGATTTAATTTTTATTTTTTATTACAGTTATTTATATAAATTTTACTACCTTTGTAAGCACCGCTGAGTTTCTATATAATTGGGTGCTCAATTCAATAATGATAAACTATTAATAATAATGTGTATGAAGTATATATATATATATATATATATATATATATATATATATATATATATATATATAATCTTTTCCACAATTTTTTATAAAATTGTACTGTAAAAAAAGAAAAAAACAAGTAAAAACAATGTCAAAACCAAAACAGCACCAGGCTAATTGCACAAATTTTACCTGTGATAATTATTTCGTAATATGTCATAGTATGTATGGTTTCCCAATTCCTTACTCTATTCTATTCTATTCTGTTCTATTCTATTCTATCCCGGCCATGGGTTTGGAAAGTCTATTTGCATGGTGGAGCTAATGAAGGATATAGTGTACCACATTGGCTCCACATTGGCTCCATGTTGGCCACACTCAGCTCAATGTTAACCCTACATATTGCACTAACTGGCTCAATGTTGTACCATTACTATTTAAGATAATACTATTTATTCTTAAACTGCAAACTAGTAATGAATAGGTTGTTATGATTTTCTAAAATGGATCAATTTGCATTTCTTTGGTTTCATGATATATTATTTTCCATAAATGGGTTGCATTGTGTTTTTGGGTGGGCTGGTGGTATACTTTTGTGGTATCCCTCATTCATCAAAAAACCCATAGAACAGCTAGAAGTGCTTCTAGCTAAGCATACAGGTAGAATTTAGTTGAACCTACGTATTTGTCGTTAGGATGAGATGTTAAATTTGTGGTCCCCTGGGTCTATGCTGAGGCAAGTAAAAGATCCCACCCATGGGGATAAATGTGTAACATGGGTGGACTCCTCTCTCTCACCTCATCGATCAACCCTCGATAGCAGCAAGCACTTGCCTTAGAGGGCTGCACTTTCAACATCTATCGATCTATCTATCTATCTATCTATCTCTATCCATCCATCTATCCATCTATCTATCTATATATCTATCTATATATCTATCTATCTATCTATCTATCTCTATCCATCCATCTATCCATCTATCTATCTATCTATCTATCTATATATCTATCTCTATCCATCCATCTATCCATCTATATATCTATATATCTATCTATCTAAATATCTATATATCTATCTATCTATCTCTATCCATCCATCTATCCATCTATCTATCTATCTATCTATATATCTATCTCTATCCATCCATCTATCCATCTATCTATCTTTATATCTATCTATCTAAATATCTATATATCTATCTATCTATCTCTATCCATCCATCTATCCATCTATCTATCTATCTATATATCTATCTAACTATCTCTATCCATCCATCTATCCATCTATCTATCTATATATCTATCTATTTAAATATCTATCTATCTATCTATCTATTTATCTATTTATCTATCTTTCTGTCTATCTATCTATCTATCTATCTATCTATCTATCTATCTATCTAGCTATCTAGCTATCTATATCAGCAATGACACAATATGTCAATGACATATGCCATAGCCTGAAATAACCAACCTTTGTAGGTAATAATAAAAGAAGTTATTAAGAAATGTTAGTTGTATGTTTCTAATAAACCTATGGGGTAAAGACTTACACATAATTCACCTTCTATTAAATGAAGGCGAATCCTTACCTGATCATTTCGGTGATTGTGATTATACTGTCTTCGAAAGCATACAAGTTTAAAAGCAATATCCTGCAATATCATAGATTTCATCAAATACAAATGTTCAACATCCAATGGTTGACCGTTCTATCAACACAGTAGAATTACAATAACGATGAAACTTAATGCAATTGGTTAATTAAAACAGCAGATAAGTCCTCTAGCTCTGAAGTGTTGCACAGATGATTGATTGATTGATTGATTACTGTAAAAATTCAGTAAACAAAACTGTTGTCATGAACTTCGAAACACTCTTCAATCAGTCACTGATTTAAAAGATTTGTGTCAGAAACAAAAGGATGACTCAATGTGCAAATGTATTGCCCCAAATGTGGTCTTGCTGACGTATACAATGTACTGATTGCAATTGAAGTGAATGTTTTTAGAAGATCTGATGTGCCGATTACAAGTAAGATGATGATACAAGTAACTGGTGCTGTGTTGGTGAGGTGGTTCCTAATAATAAGAGTAATTTGACGCATGTCTAAGGTGATATTTCCATTTCCCTTCTAAAATTGACTAATTTGGTAAGGTTTCCGTTGAAATGTGGTGAGTTATGTTGTAATTTTATGTCTTTAGGTGAATGATGGTTTCATCTTTACACTGAGATAGCTGAAAGGAGCACTTTTGTCAGTCCCTTGTGAGTTTGTTATTGTAAGTGCAGTCTTTGTATGCATTCTATAAGCTCGACTCATGCCTTATGTCCAGTCCATTACAACCTACACTAAGTTGGACAATCACTTAATAATAATAAATATTGTATTACGTAAGATGTTACTCGCTCCAGAGTGTCTGATAGAATATGGGGAGCAGAAGCACAGTGGGGGAGCAAGGATTTCAAAACCATCAATTACTTAATTTTAACCACCAGAATACCTCCAAGCTTGGCTTCTGCACTGACGAGAATGATAACAATTTTAATTCAGCCATTTTTAAAGAACTGCTTTGTTCAGCGCTACGTTGAATCCACTTTTCTTGTGTAATGCCATATTTTTCGAAGTGCAATTGCTCACTACTGAAATTGCAAAAAGGCTGTATTTAAGAAAATACTGAATACAAAAGTATAGGATAAATTACAGTATATTTCATAGACATGGAAACTAAACTCCAGAGGACGAACCAAGGCAATTTTGTATTTTGATAAAATTAGGAGGGCCAATCAGAGACTTTCTCGATTCTTAGAAGGTCAACCCAGCACAAGAGTTAAACATACTGGTTTTCAAAGTTTCTAATTTAATTGAACCTGCCTAATTGAGCATCTATACATAGCTTATTCTATTTAACCCTCTAATTCCTTTCCTACCAATGAGCCGAATTTAACCAGCCAAATATTTAATCTCTTTGCAAGTCTGATAACGACGCTTGAAACGGTAATCACCCTTTCAATCGTTGCATTATCTTTGTTATTTTACTTTGGCAGTTTTGTTACATTCTTGTTGCACTGTAATCCTTTTCATCCCTTCATATTCACCCTGGATCCATGAGTATTGAAATAGACCGATTGCTCATATTTTTCACTCATAAATATCACAATATCAAAGGAATGGTTCCTTGTCGGATCCCAGCGTTATTAATCGTTTGTGTAGATGATCTAACAGACAAGGGAAGGCTGTCTTTGTTTAGCTGCAATAGTGGATTTTCACAGAAGGTTCTCTGTATTTCCACCAGGTGGCTAAAACATAATACTGCAATTCTATTGGCTGAAAATGTTCCCGCCCTTGACTGTGATTGGCTGAAGCAAAGTGCATCCTAGCAGCAGTATTTTTAGTGCATGTTAAAGTATATTTGATACCTTATCATTAAGTTGATGTTTGTCATTTTTCTGAGAAAGTTATATTTATAGAATCAGTTAATTATTACCTAGTGTGTCTGAAAGGCAAAATGAGTAATAACGGGAGAGGAAAGACTTATGTCTTGCTGAATTCAGGGCTGTTCAGTGAAAAGACTCTATTAGAAGGTGGGTACTAGGATATAATGAGGATAATAACGGAAAATCTCAGCAGTCCTTGGAAACAAATGTCAGTTACTTGTCCTCGTGGAAGTCATGATTTTCCTTGATGAGACCAATCAGCTGATCAGCAATGCTAGGCAGAATATGAGTCCACTCACAGAAGCAGGAAATACGATTACTGTTGGGACATTTGGTATTTAGTTCACTAATAACTTATTCACATCTGACAAATTATTTACACAGTCAGAATCTTTCATTTTCACTAAACTCTTTACGAGTACAATATGAAGGTCTATTATAATTTGCAAGCATCAGCAATTGACCAATTACATTATTTAACCGGAATGAATGTGAAGGGAGACTTCAAGATGAGTGTAACACACAAATAAATTTTTTTATAGGTAATAGCCATTAGAGATGGATATATAAAATATGCTATAACATTTAATGAAATAATTATTATATAAGTGATTATGAGCCATATTGTGTCAATTAGCCCTTTTTGATGATTGTATAATGTTGAACACATTATAAATGAATATCATGTATTATATATAGTATATATCTTACTCATATTATACTGGGGTGAGGGCCTAGCTCAGTGGTAGTGTGCTGGGCTTCCAACCGCTGGGTTCCAGGTTCAATTCCTGGTCAAGCCTATGTTGGATGGCTGTTTCATCCTTCGTCTCATTGCCATGGTCCCTGCCTGTCCTAATTAGCCCATCAGGTGCTGAAATACAGGACGTAAAGCCCTAATCCACCACCACATACTCATATTATACTCATGCCCTTCATTATAATGTTATATAATATTGATTTAAATTAACTTAGGCATCTCGTGTAGTGTTACAAGCATTGAAAAATATGTTCTTATGAAATGTTAAATTTTGATTTGATTTGAAGTTAAAATTTATACAGTTATTGAGGATATAGAGTTCATGGAACTAGCCGGTGAAACAAAAACTGAGTTGCTCAGGCTTAAAAATCATCAAGCTATAATTTAGCCACCTTGTGTGAAGTTTGAGCAACTTTTATACCAGTCAGCCTCACTTCAGGTGCTCATGTATGCAAATAACCAAGTATTAAACTAATGCTATAACATAATTAAATATAATTTAGTTAAATTCCATTATGATATGTTCGATCTTTAGTCTTTAGTGAAATATATCAATTTATCACATGCCAGGAACTGGTCACGTGTTTGTCACTGGGTTTTGCCCATAGGGTAGTTATAATAATTAATTTCTGTTATATGTGAGGAGCCTATTTTTACCATTGCGTACATTACTATGATTACCAGGAAATGACATCATAGAGACACAAAATGTTTGATGATACCCAACAGAACTATAAAGATGTCACGTTCTAGTCACTAGACAAATATGTCACGTTTAGAGGTCTCATTTGCGCACTCTATATTAAGTTGCCCATTTAAGTGGAACTACATGGCCAATTTTGCCACGTGTGTTTTCTATGGGAAGGATAAACGCATGGTTTTTAGCTAATTATAATGAGGCAAAAACCATTCATTTCTCCAAACATGAAAAGCGCATGCGGCACAATTGGCCATGTAGCACATCAAATTTGGACGATAAAAGATGATAATAGATGTAGTAATTTACATGAAATAGCTCACTTAAGTGGCAATCTTGTGTACATCATCTCAGATCTAAGTGTCATTAGTGAGACAAATGCAGTGCCACTCAATTCAATCAGTGGAAGAAACATGAGGCAGGCATATGTGTGCAATATATGGTTCATTACTGCGGTAATTTTGAAACTACATAATTTGAGAAAATAGTGGCTTTTGTGTGTATTCAGCTCTCAGTGCATACTATTTATCTGGCACTGTGATCTGTGGTTGAAACGTGCCCTGTTTAGTTCCTTTAGGCAACGTTTTCATCAGCCATTATGGACAAAAACACATAATGGGATATTCTGATGACCACAGCACCTACAAATAATTTAGACCAGAAAATTGTGGGGAGTCTTCCACAATCAATGGGTTGTAGCTATTATAATTATTTTATTTGTTTTATTATATTAATATTATATCAATTTAGGGTGGTCCCTAACACAACCCATTGAGGTTCTTTGGGGTCTCCTGGCAAGTTTAACACTAATAGAATATATGTAACAATTTTAAATTTAGTGTGCCAAAAAATATATATATATATCATGCTATATTCTTGTTTAATTGCCAAATAATTCATTTTCAAATCAGGTGTCTAAGTTAATTGGGCAACTGGATTACATACGCACACATGTAAACTGACCTACCTGATGCACTCCTAATTCCATATTTCGCACACACCAGGCCATATTTACTGCAAAACGCGTCTGACATTCAGAATTTAACCAAGAAAACCAGAGAAAAATCTGGAGCTTACTAAACTGTGAGACATGTTATGTTGACTGGTGCCCTTCCTAGCATTTCACAAGTTTGAAGTTCTAGCAGAATATAAATAACATTTGGTGTAGATAAGTGGGGGTTTAATAAACGCTGTTTTTACCGTGAATATGAAACCGCCGTAATAACTACATTAGTTTGTGACGTCATAAATAGTGCGACGGGATCGGTTCCTCTGATTGAAGACTCGACAATCATTGTTAAATTAAAATGTTTTATTATCATTAAACAAATATATCTTAATATTGTCAAATAATATAGTCACGAAATGCAATATAGCAGTGCACAACAGTTCTCAGTATTAATGAATCTTATGAAATAACAATTGAGTAAACATACCTTTTATCTCTCTTGACATTTGAGAGATATTCTAAGTCACATCTTATGCCAGTCTGCACAACACTTCTGCTTACAAGTCTGCTGGTGGCCACTGTCTGGCCTCCTATTCTATTTACACACTATTAAGGCCTCATGACACACTGGCTTGCATCAAGTCACATGCTTAGCTATAATTTCTATTAATAACCATTACATCAGAAAGCAGTGATTACAGCCATCACTAAACATAGTATCATAACACAAATGCTAAAGATAGACATTATGACATCACCGTTGGAACATGTGACGTTTGATACAAACGGCATAAGCATTTGTGCGTAGCGAAAATAGTTTAACTAATAATATACAAATGTAGTAAACACAAATACAAAATAATTAATGATTAACAATTAATATTAAAGTAATCAGAGCCTGGCAAGAAGGACCACAGGGCCACCAAGCTTCCCCACACAACCCAATGACACACAAACACTCATATTGAAACGATGAAACGACTGTCAATATAATATCGCCCAGATAAACATCAGGCTCAATGTAAGACACTGAAGCACAATGTGAACCATTACCTACCACAAATTTCACAGGTTCTGTAAGACCTAACACCGGTAGTGACCTTAAATAAACACTCTGCTGTACCAGTGACTCTGCTATAAGAGTTTTAGTACTTCCAGTATCTATCAAAGCTGGTAATTTCTCTCTGGTTGGAAAGACAAAAGTACACATATTTCTATGATCTAGCTGTATTTCGGATGTCATAGATGAGAACGCAAACTCAGAAGGCACGACCTTTGCATGGTCAAGGCCGCGCCGATCTAAAAAGGCTGTGGGGAGTTTCTTGAGGCTATATAGTTATTCTGATTACCACGAGTGGTATTCGAATAGCTTCCCCTGTTGTTATTTCCTCTATACTGAGGAAATCTCTGTCTCTGAGAGTTAAAACCTCTATTTCCATAATAACCTCTGTTTGACTGCTGATTGTAGCTACCTCTGGAAGAAAAACCAGAATTATAGTCATTACGGTACCTTGTATTGTTGTTGTTGTACTGGTTGTACTGACGAGGTCCCTGCCATGTTCTTCTGTAGTTCTGATTACCTCTGTGGTAATATTCATTTCGTCTAGGAGGGATGATATAGCGATCTCTCGACCTGGAGTCGTCTCGATATCGCCTCGGACTTCTGTCTTCACCATTTCCGTATGATCTGCTTCTTTCGGATGAAGATGGCCTGGATCTTCTAGTCTCCTCTGATTCTGTTCTCTTGGTTTCCACCGTAGTCGACGTCGGAAGAGCCGGCTGGCTCATTGTCTGGACTTTATTCTGCAAATCTTGAACAACAAGTGCTAAAGAAATCATATCTTCAAGGCAATCATGCGCCATAAAGGTAACTTGTTTTGCCATGAAATTTGGATTCAATTCAAGAAATTTCTGAGCTTTATCTACAAGGTCATCTAAACCTGTAAAATTGTGTAATAATAAGCCTGACCGCATAGCGTCAGGAAGACCATTCACAAAATAATCACTATTTGTTCGTCATTCTGCTCTACTCTATCTGCAAGTTCACGAATGTTTGCCAAATATTTATCCATTGAAATACCTGGAGTGTACTTCATTTGTGACAAAGCACGAATTACTGCTTCACGGCTTTTGTACAATGAATATTGACTCAGAAATGCCTTTTCTAGAGCATTTAAATCTACGAACACTCTATTTTTGATCCATTCTCTTGGCAAATCAGTCAAAGTCAAGGTAAATCTTTCTAGAGCTTCAGCATCATTTAGACCATGTACTCGTACGTAATCTCTATATTTCTGAAAATGATGTCTAGCATTTTCAGTAGGCAAACCTGCAAATACGGATGGCAAAAGTTCAGAGAACTTAAGCCTTCTGGCTCCATCCGCTGCAGCCATTGGAAGCCCTTGTCCGTCTCCTGGAAGTCCTGGAGGTCCTGGAGGTCCTGGAGGTGCTGGAGGTGGCTGATCTGGTGCTACAGGAGGTGGTGGGTGTAAATTTCCTACGTCTTCATTGTCATTTCCGCCATCGCCATCTTCTTCAGGAGCACCCAAGTCAGGAATGTTCACATATGCTATATTAGTATCTATGTCATGAGTTGGCAATTGAGCCTCTAATAAGTCAAGTAAGGCTTGCAAATCTTGATGATCATGAGCTAAAGGATCAGGGATTAATTGCAAAACCCTGGTAACTGGTAAATTTGCATTGTTATCTAAAGGTCTGAGATTTCGATAGCGATTGTAATATTGTCGCAATTCAGCTTCAGTAGCATTTTGTAATTGGTCTACTAATTCATCAGAAACTCTCTGAGCATCTCTTAAGATAGTAATTTTGGTTGCTAATGTTTGCAAGAATGTACCAAAAGCTCTGAGCGGCATAGTCTACTCTAAATGAACATTTCACTTATGACCTGGCACTCCCAACGTTTGATGACAAAAGAACAGAAAGAAAAAGGTATTAGATTAGTGCAACTGCCTATGTACATTTTGTGACACATCCGGATGAATGCACCCGGATGCCCCGGTTCTCCAACATGCGACGGGATCGGTTCCTCTGATTGAAGACTCGACAATCATTGTTAAATTAAAATGTTTTATTATCATTAAACAAATATATCTTAATATTGTCAAATAATATAGTCACGAAATGCAATATAGCAGTGCACAACAGTTCTCAGTATTAATGAATCTTATGAAATAACAATTGAGTAAACATACCTTTTATCTCTCTTGACATTTGAGAGATATTCTAAGTCACATCTTATGCCAGTCTGCACAACACTTCTGCTTACAAGTCTGCTGGTGGCCACTGTCTGGCCTCCTATTCTATTTACACACTATTAAGGCCTCATGACACACTGGCTTGCATCAAGTCACATGCTTAGCTATAATTTCTATTAATAACCATTACATCAGAAAGCAGTGATTACAGCCATCACTAAACATAGTATCATAACACAAATGCTAAAGATAGACATTATGACAATAGATTTCAAGGATTTTTACGTCAAAGGCCTGGCAATGAGGCTTCTTAAATATGGTCATAAATCTGGGTCTGCTATACTGCATTTTTTCCGATAGCTTTTTCATTCTTTATCTCATTGCCATAGTCCCTACCTGTCCTAATTAGCCCATCAGGCGGAGACATATTATACAGGATGTAAAGCCCTTATCCGCCCACCCATTCTCTTCCTGTAAGGAGATCTATTAGTGTTACAGTTTTTACAGCAATAATTGCAACAACAGGTGTGTTCATTTATGCCTGCCACAAAGTATAGGAGAGCTATATGGCAAAAAAGTATAAATCATAAGAGTGCTTTAGCAAAATGAGCGTAAAGAATGAGAGCTAAAGCAAAATGAGCGTCAAGAATGAGAGAGCTACAGCAAAATGAGCGTAAAGAATGAGAGAGCTACAGCAAAGTGAACATCAAGAATGAGAGAGCTACAGCAAAATGAGCATAAATAATCAGAGCTACAGCAAAGAGAGCGTAAAGAATTAGAGAGCTACAGCCAAATGAACGTCAAGAATGAGAGAGCTACAGCAAAATGAGCGTAAAGAATGAGAGAGCTACAGCAAAATGAGCGTAAAGAATGAGAGAGCTACAGCAAAATGAACGTCAAGAATGAGAGAGCTACCGCAAAATGAACGTCAAGAATGAGAGAGCTACAGCAAAATGAACGTCAAGAATGAGAGAGCTACAGCAAAATGAGCATATAGAATGAGAGAACTACAGCAAAATGAACGAGAATGAGAAAACTACAGCAAAAAAATAACGTCGAGAATGAGAGAGCTACAGCAAAATGAGCGTAAAGACTGAGAGAGCTACAGCAAAATGAGCGTAAAGACTGAGAGAGCTACAGCAAAATGAGCATGAAGAATGAGAGAGCCACAGCAAAATGAACGTCAAGAATGAGAGAGCTACAGCAAAATGAACGTCAAGAATGAGAGAGCTACAGCAAAATGAACGTCAGAATGAGAGAGCTACAGCAAAATGAGCATTAAGAATGAGAGAGCTGCAGCAAAATGAACGAGAATGAGAAAACTACAGCAAAAAAAATAATGTCGAGAATGAGAGAGCTACAGCAAAATGATCGTCAAGAATGAGAGAGCTACAGCAAAATGAACGTCAAGAATGAGAGAGCTACAGCAAAGTGAACATCAAGAATGAGAGAGCTACAGCAAAATGAGCATAGATAATCAGAGCTACAGCGTAAAGAATGAGAGAGCTACAGCGAAATGAACGTCAAGAATGAGAGAGCTACAGCAAAATGAAAGTCAAGAATGAGAGAGCTACAGCAAAATGAACGTCAAGAATGAGAGAGCTACAGCAAAATGAGCATAAAGAATGAGAGAGCTACAGCAAAATGAACGAGAATGAGAAAACTACAGCAAAAAAATAACGTCGAGAATGAGAGAGTTACAGCAAAATGAGCGTAAAGACTGAGAGAGCTACAGCAAAATGAGCGTAAAGACTGAGAGAGCTACAGCAAAATGAGCATGAAGAATGAGAGAGCCACAGCAAAATGAACGTCAAGAATGAGAGAGCTACAGCAAAATGAACGTCAAGAATGAGAGAGCTACAGCAAAATGAACGTCAAGAATGAGAGAGCTACAGCAAAATGAGCGTAAAGAATGAGAGAGCTACAGCAAAGTGAACATCAAGAATGAGAGAGCTACAGCAAAATGAGCATAAATAATCAGAGCTACAGCAAAGAGAGCGTAAAGAATTAGAGAGCTACAGCCAAATGAACGTCAAGAATGAGAGAGCTACAGCAAAATGAGCGTAAAGAATGAGAGAGCTACAGCAAAATGAACGTCAAGAATGAGAGAGCTACCGCAAAATGAACGTCAAGAATGAGAGAGCTACAGCAAAATGAACGTCAAGAATGAGAGAGCTACAGCAAAATGAGCATATAGAATGAGAGAACTACAGCAAAATGAACGAGAATGAGAAAACTACAGCAAAAAAATAACGTCGAGAATGAGAGAGCTACAGCAAAATGAGCGTAAAGACTGAGAGAGCTACAGCAAAATGAGCGTAAAGACTGAGAGAGCTACAGCAAAATGAGCATGAAGAATGAGAGAGCCACAGCAAAATGAACGTCAAGAATGAGAGAGCTACAGCAAAATGAACGTCAAGAATGAGAGAGCTACAGCAAAATGAGCGTAAAGAATGAGAGAGCTACAGCAAAATGAACGTCAAGAATGAGAGAGCTACCGCAAAATGAACGTCAAGAATGAGAGAGCTACAGCAAAATGAACGTCAAGAATGAGAGAGCTACAGCAAAATGAGCATATAGAATGAGAGAACTACAGCAAAATGAACGAGAATGAGAAAACTACAGCAAAAAAATAACGTCGAGAATGAGAGAGCTACAGCAAAATGAGCGTAAAGACTGAGAGAGCTACAGCAAAATGAGCGTAAAGACTGAGAGAGCTACAGCAAAATGAGCATGAAGAATGAGAGAGCCACAGCAAAATGAACGTCAAGAATGAGAGAGCTACAGCAAAATGAACGTCAAGAATGAGAGAGCTACAGCAAAATGAACGTCAGAATGAGAGAGCTACAGCAAAATGAGCATTAAGAATGAGAGAGCTGCAGCAAAATGAACGAGAATGAGAAAACTACAGCAAAAAAAATAATGTCGAGAATGAGAGAGCTACAGCAAAATGATCGTCAAGAATGAGAGAGCTACAGCAAAATGAACGTCAAGAATGAGAGAGCTACAGCAAAGTGAACATCAAGAATGAGAGAGCTACAGCAAAATGAGCATAGATAATCAGAGCTACAGCGTAAAGAATGAGAGAGCTACAGCGAAATGAACGTCAAGAATGAGAGAGCTACAGCAAAATGAAAGTCAAGAATGAGAGAGCTACAGCAAAATGAACGTCAAGAATGAGAGAGCTACAGCAAAATGAGCATAAAGAATGAGAGAGCTACAGCAAAATGAACGAGAATGAGAAAACTACAGCAAAAAAATAACGTCGAGAATGAGAGAGTTACAGCAAAATGAGCGTAAAGACTGAGAGAGCTACAGCAAAATGAGCGTAAAGACTGAGAGAGCTACAGCAAAATGAGCATGAAGAATGAGAGAGCCACAGCAAAATGAACGTCAAGAATGAGAGAGCTACAGCAAAATGAACGTCAAGAATGAGAGAGCTACAGCAAAATGAACGTCAAGAATGAGAGAGCTACAGCAAAATGAGCATTAAGAATGAGAGAGCTGCAGCAAAATGAGCGTAAAGAATGAGAGAGCTACAGCAAAATGAACATCAAGAATGAGAGAGCTACAGCAAAATGAGCATAAAGACTGAGAGAGCTACAGCAAAATGAGCATGAAGAATGAGAGAGCTACAGCAAAATGAACGTCAAAAATGAGAGAGCTACAGCAAAATTAGCATTAAGAATGAGAGAGCTACAGCAAAATGAGCGTAACGAATGAGAGAGCTACAGCAAAATAAGCGTCAAGAATGAGAAAGCTACAAAGTATAGGAGAGCTATGTGGCAAAAAAGTGTAAATTATGAGAGAGCTATGTGGCAAAATGAGCGTAAAGAATGAGAGAGCTAAAGCAAAATGAACGATAGCATAGAGTATGAGAGAGCTACAATATACCACATCAGCCACGGTCCATGACTTTTTTGAAGTGCATGATTTTTTGGTACACATTTTGTATTAATAGGTTCCTAAAATCCCTTTAATTCAAGATGTAATTTCTGATGTCAGATTCAGGGTTGTTAACCGCAGCATATTTCAAGACCACCCCGTGTTTTTCTTTGATTTTTTCTGCCTTCCGGATCATGCTTTTGTATTTACACCCAATTAAGTACTGTCGTTAGACCTGCCTTTGCCCTATGACAGCCGTTGTCTGGGATGCATAAGCCAATTAAATTCTCAGATGTTTCTTTGGTGAGGAAGCATTCTATGAGTCTTGTATTCCTTGATACAAGAAAACACCTGTGTACTAAGGAAGTTATTTTAGTACTATTCAGTTTAAGACTCGGTGTGATGGCAAATTTCAAAGAAAAAATAAATGTTTTTAACAAATATTTGAAGTAGTAATAATATTCTCACTGCATAATCAGGCCCCATAACATGTCACCCAATATAAACATTTTCCGTTAATGATCTTCAGGATTTCAATTATTAATACATGATACAAAAGATAATTGACAATGTTTTCTCTCTCTTCAAGTCTAGTTGGCATTTTGAATGATAACTATGTTTTACCAGACATTTTTTAATATATTCGGATTCAGATACAGAGGGCATCACCTGACAAGACCAATAAATCCCGATATTGGTTGGCAATATTGGTCATGTGTCAGTAAAACTAGCACAAAATAAAATAAAAATATATAATAAAAATGCAAATAAATTAAATACAAAAATACAAAATATAGTTATAAATTTAGAATTGATGACTTTTATATATTAAAACTCGGATGCAGCACAAAGTTCACACATCCAGGAGTTTTTGAGGCCAATCTCAAATATGAATGATTGATTGATTGATTGATTGATTGATTGATTGATTGATTGATTGATTGATTGGTTCATTCATTCATTCATTCATTCAGTGATCCAGCTGGAATATTTACACTGTGAATCAGTTTTACCATGATTATTTTGATATAATATGATAGATATTGTATATCAAATAAGAGGTAGATTCTCTTTATTTATCTTATTATTTTTTTATTCCACTAATAAGCCAAGTTGAACATATAATAAGCACCAAGCATAACATATTAATACTAAGCATGATACCAAACCCCCAAACAGGATATATGTGACATCAAACAGAACAAGCAGGAAAATAGCAAAAGGGGTTTATATTTACAAACATATTAATCACAAGCTAACAAAATAATGGAAAAAAACTGTAAATTAAATCCAACTTCAACTGAATTCATCATAATACATGTTTCACCATATTTAGTATTGCAGTCAAGTTTTCATTGTCTTTGACCATTCTTGTTTGTAGCAGTACATTGCAATGATTCTTTAATTCCTCCAAAACCCTCCTTATGCATGCTAACTCCGTAGTAAAACTATTTTCATATTTCCAGATTCCAATACTATTCATTATAGTCTTCTTTAGCTATTTTTTTCTAATGAAAGTTGGATGAATGTTGTGGGAAAAAGAGTTGTTCTCCAACCACTCACCACCCCTGGACGAATACCCTGGACAATACGGAAATGCTCATGACAGAAATAACTGAAAACCTCAATTTCAAAGGTTGAGGCATTTCTTAGATTCTTGTTTGTTAAGCCGCAACTCAAGTTTGCAAAGATTTGCCTTAATTTTAATCCATTAGGCTCAAGGGTAAATGGACTGCGGAATTTGTTTCACTTGGTTATTTTACTTAACAGCAACAGGGTAATTCCAGGTATTCACTTAATTGCAGTTATCAATTGCCGATAATATTTTTCTGATTTGATCTTAGGTCTAATGAAAATGTAGGTCTGTGTCTCAAAGCTACTGGGTCTGAAGCTTAGTCAGCTTGTATGACCAGCTGCCAAATGCAGATGTAATGATGAGATGATAAGGCATGGAGTCCACACCATATTACACATTTACCCCATGGATGGGGTCTTTTACTTGCCTCAGCATAGACACAGAGTACAAGGCACCTCCAGTTCAACGTCTCATGCGATCGACATCCAGCTAGCTCATGAAGATCAGATCATCAGAAGTAAGAGTATATACCACCTGTAAAGTTACCAGGCATTTGATTTTTATAAAGGAACCATCATTTTAATAAAAAATGTACAGTTCTTGATTCCATGGGTTGAATATATGTATTGGATTAAGCAGTGGGATACCAGTAGTGGTCTAGTAGTAGTAGTAGTAAAATTGTATTTAAAGTCGTTTTAAATCACGGTGTCACATCCAATGTACAATACAAAATATATGACCCAAGCCGAAGCTTCTGTACGACATATTAGGAACAATAATATACAGTTTGGAAAGTATAAGTATAGAATTAATCTATAAAACAAGTATATTCTACAATATAGGATATATATAATAATAATAATAGCACACATATAAAGCACTCCATCGTACAATTCAGCACCTTAGAGGAAATAAAGATTGCACAAATAATTCTTAAATATTTCAATGCACAAATTTGGACCAGATTAGTCTGTCACATCTACATTTATAAAAAATTTATATTTGTATTATTTTGAGAATTCAGCCAGCTAGTCATAGCGGATTTGAAGCTACTGAGTGATACTTTGCTTCTGATTTTACTTGGTATATGCATCCACAATTTACTTCCAAAATACCGAAAACCTTTTTTTGCCATATGTCATTGTTTGGAAATGGGGGATATGAAAAGTGTCATTTGTCCTCAGATTGTAGAGATCTTCCCTATTGGAAAAAAGTTCCTGTAAGTATGTGGGGGCCGTTTTATTCTTTATTTTGTACATTTGTATAGCCACTGATTTTATGCATCTTTGGGTGATTGTTAATTTATTAGCTTCTCGACATAGTTCTTCGTACGGCATTATATTTTGATTTTCAACGAATCTTAGCGCTCTTTTGTTCATCTTCCCGAGTTTATCCATGTTTAATTTGCCAGTGAACATCCAGACTAGAGGACAATAGTTAAAGTTGCTACCTATATAACTATTATATAAAGATACAGTTTGTTTCATAAAATATGGTTGACCATGGACAGCTGTAGCAATCTATGCCTGGCTGTAGCTATGACTGGCTAAACCAGGCCCTTCTGTCTATGCCTAGCTTATAGTTGGCTTACACCTAACACCACTGAAAAAAAAAACACCTTGGTAAATGCAATGGACATGCATCTTTTCAACAAAAAATCACATATATATGTAACTGTCAATTTATGCACCAGGTGGTACTGCATGTACGTCTAGATCCAGCTTTGAGTAGCCAGCTACAGCCAGACAGTTATGTTCAGTGGTAGATAGCACCAAATAGCAGAAGGTGTCTAGCTTTGTCTAGGTTCAATTTGACAGGCCGTTTTTCATGTAACTAACTGTATATGTATATTTGTATGTGTAGTTCCAAGCTGACTATTAAAAAAGTTGTACTGTATATATTATACTGTACAAGACTAATAACAGGTCACTTCTCTTCAAATTGCTGCAAAAAGTGGTAGGCCGCTGGGCTTGCAACCACTGAGTCTAGGGTTCAATTCCCGGTCAAGTCCAAGTTGGATGGCTGTTGCATCCTTCATCTCATTGCCATGGTCCCTACCTGTCCTAATTAGCCCATCAGGTGCAGAAATACAGGACGTAAAGCCCTACCCAGATAGCATTCTAAATCGTATGTACGTCGGTGCGACGTCGGCAACATCAAAATGATGTAGAATCGACGCTGGCCCGATTTGGAATGCTACCCTTCACTGCAAAATCAGCAGCTTATTGTCATGTTATGAAAACTAAGATTATATTCAGATCTCATAGATCGAGCATTATTATAAATCTTTAGACTCTTAAAGTCTTGTTACTAATGTAAACCTTAAAAGTTAAGAGTCAATGTTAAGAATGTATTACACCTGGCCAAAAGTCATGGTTGAAGGTCATGAGACCAAAACCTCTTGGCCAATAGAGCACTGACAGGGAAGCCTGCAGTGAGCCAATGAGAAAAATACAGGCAATGGCCTGCAAGAAAGAAAAGCCATGGGGGAGCCCTAGAGCCCTCAGTTCTGGGTTTGGAGTGAATCCGTTCCTAAATAAATATAGAGGCCACCCTCTCTGCCAAGCATACTACCGGACTTTGTCTTGATTCCATGTAACATCTTTAAAACACTACATTATGTCAATGGAATCCAAACTTTGATTTTGATGTCATGTTCATCATTTTGAATATGCTGTCTCAAAAATACTAACAGATGCTTCATAGGGCTAAATTTAACAATAAATGCATCGCTTTAACCACTGGCATGGTGTAAAATGCATAGCCTTTTATCCTGCTGTGAAATGACTAAAATACTAGAATTAAATACTTAAAGCTAATTACAATGTATATCACATATGTAAATAGATAATGGATAAATATGTTTATGAAATATGAATATGAAATATGGATAACAAATATGAGGGATATATGCAGGATGCAGGCTTGTGAATTATGATTATGAAATATGAATGTGGAATATAGTTAGTAATATTTGTGGGTTACTTTATATATATATAAGAATGACTTTATGGGTAGAGTTGTCAGTTGCTTAAGGGGTTATAGTTTGAATGTTGTTTAAGGGGCTTAAGAAATGCCAAGGAGGGAAAACCACCATTGTGACTTCTGTGAAGGACAATAGGGGTTGGTTGACAATGGAGCTGAGGGGCATTAGATTGGTAGGGGTTGAGAGTATGGGGGTCAGCCAGAGGTCTGCTCTACTGTGGACAATGAACAGTCATCACTGGGACAGGTGTGAGGCTGGTAATGAGCAGCAGGACAATGTCCTGGCAGTTTGAGTGCATTCTATGCATTGTATGGGTCTGAGCTGACCAAGTTTGATGTGTTGGGAATTTGAACTTTAGGGCAAAAGCCACCAGGGGGGGTTAGTGGTATGTCTGTTTAGGAAGCAACTGAAAGGGGGATGTAACATTGTAAATTGACTTGTATGATTGGCCTTGGGCCTAGAACCAATCCCAGATAGGGTGGTTTCTGGGGGGAGCTGCTTTTTAGCCCCCCATGGTATATATATTAAATCATCTGGGCAGAGGCATCTTTCACTTGGATTTTGCACTCACCAGTCTGACACCAAATTCATGACTTTGTATTCTTTTGTGTTTACACCAAGTGTGTTTGGACTATGCTGCTGAGCTACAGCAATTTCTTATGGAAGATTATTTAGGACACTGGATACTTTACAACTGGTGACCCCGACGTGATTCTATCTGGAGAATAAGAATCAAGGAATTTGAAATTGTGATTTACCAGGACTTATGAGACACACTCAGGAATTAGGAGTTATGACTTGCACTCTGGAAATCAAGATAAGTGAACTATATGGAACAATGAACAACATTGGACTTGCTTGATTGATCTAAGAAATGCAAATGTTGTAAGAGTTGGCTAAGGTAGTTTGAGCAGTCTGACGAGAGCAGAAGCAGAGAAAGGAGCAAATCATGAATGCTGAGCAATTCCAGCACTGGTCCAAGATCCAGAGGGAGGGGATTGTCACTGCCACCAAGATTCTGGAAAACCAGGCCACTGAGAGCAAGGAAACTTCTGAGAGGGTGAAGGCAGAGGCCCAGGTGAAGAGGATTGCCAAGTGTGATGGGGCATCCACAAGGAGGCTGAGGCAATGGTTTGCTGATGTGGAGCTGACTCAGCCCTACACTCCTTATTCTGTTTATGTGGCCTCCCAGTCTGCGGAAGGAGTTTTGAGGACTGAGCTGGAGAGAAGTCTCAATGCCCTTCCTGACAGGAGTCAAGCTACCTGGCCAGCTTTGAAGAAGCATCTCTCGGATACCTTCCTGTCCAAGCACGAGGCTGACAGGCTGCGAGATGAAGTAGACAAACTCCAACAAGGCCCATATGAAGTTTCAGGAGCCTATGGCCGCCGATTTAGAGAGGCTGCAAACCTAGGCTATCCGACAGCACAGAGGAATGCTGACCAGCAGAGGATAATGCTGGGGGCATATCTGAGGGGGCTGACTGACAAGAAGCTGGTGGAGCGGGTAGTGCGTGACAGCGACCCAGCTGACTACGTTGATGCCATGGAACAGGTTGCCAGGCATGAGGGCAATGATTACAGGCTCTATCGAGCGTTGCACGGCCATGCGCCCGAAGATTCAACCGACGAACCCATGGAGATCGGAGCCCTCGGAGCGCCACATGAAATACGCCCCAGCAGACCACACGAAGCACGACCAAAGCTGCCGCCAACCGTGCGTCCTGAGCCTCACAGAAGGGACCAGTTTGAGGATTTGAACAGACGGATGGATGGGATGTCCAAAGAGTTCACAAAGCTGATGGCCTTTGTGAAGAATTCTCATTCCCAAGCGTCTGGGGCTTCAAAAGGGGTCCCAAGTAACAATTACAGAGGAAGGGATCAACGCACTGCTAATGAGCGGCCTCCTTTGAAATTCACAGAAGACGGCCGCCCGATCTGTTTGGCTTGCGACAAGCCAGGCCACGTGAGACGCGATTGCATGAAGTCGCGAAATGGTCAGGGCAGGGGCAGAGAAATGAATTTCCAGGGGGGGCGCTAAGCGCCACAGCAGACTGCAGGGCCTTTGTGGATCTCAAGATTCACGGACAAATTATAAGGGCCTTAGTGGACACTGGCGCTGCGCGTACAGTGCTGCGGCGCTATGAGTTCAAAGATCTGTGCAAAAGATTAGGTAGGCAACCCATTTTGAAGACCACCCTGGGCCTGCAGGGAGTCACTGGTCATGAACTAAAAGTGTGTGGGAAAACTCAGGTATTAGAAGATGATGTAGGCATATTGCAGGTAATTGTAGTGGATGGAATCTCCCACCCAGCCATATTAGGTAGAGATGTAATGAGGCCTGAAGAGGCTACTGTGGATTACTCCACTGGTCAATTATTGTGGAGAGGAAAGAAGTTCCCATTGGTGCCTACTCCTGCGGATTGCTCCCAGGAGGAGGATATGTTTTCTTTTCAGAAATCTGTGCAGCCTAGTTTGGAAGAAGAAGCAGCCCAGGAAGTGGCTGAGTGCATGAACCGGAACAGAGATGTGTTTGCAGCTTCAGGCCAACAACTGGGTCGACACCCTGACATAGCTGTCAAGATCGAAACCACTGGATCCCCAATTAAACAAAGAGCCTACAGGGTGCCCTTCATGAAGAGGGAGGCCCTCAGCAACAAAGTTGATGAACTATTGGCTCAAGGGATCATAGTGCCATCTCGATCCCCATGGGCATCCCCAGTTGTGTTGGTTGAAAAAAAGGATCCAACTGATGGGCCGAGGTTTTGTATAGATTTCACTAAGTTAAATAATGTGACCAAAAAGGACTGCTACCCAGTGCCTCTCATTCAGGATGTGTTTGACCAGCTCCATGGGTCGAAAGTTTACTCCACTCTGGATCTTAAATCTGGATTTTACCAATTGCCTCTGGATCCCAGCAGCATGGAGAAAACTGCATTTGTATGCTTCAAGGGACACTATGAGTTCACAACCCTACCAATGGGGTTAGCAAACGCAACAGCTTGGTTTCAAAGAGCAATGGATGAGGTGCTGCAGGGATTGGTAGGAGTATGCTGCATGATCTATGTGGACGACATAGTGGTATATAGCCCAGATATCATCTCGCACCAGCAACATTTGAGGGAAGTGATAGAACGATTTAGACAATTCAATTTGACACTAAATCCCAAAAAGTGTGTGTTTGGGCAGAAGGAAGTGAAGCTTCTGGGCTATGTGGTAAGTGGTGAGGGACTCAGAGCAGATCCAGGTAAAGTTGCTGCAATAGCAAACATGAGCCCTCCCAGTACAGTGAAGGAAATTCGTACGTTTTTAGGCATGACAGGCTATTATAGAACCTGCATGCCGGATTATGCTGCAGTATCAGAGCCCTTGGTGGCTCTGACAAGGAAACACACCAGGTTCACATGGTCGGACAGTGAGCAGAACAGTTTTGACTGTCTCAAACAATTGCTTATAAGTGACCATGTTATGGCTCATCCCCGAACCAATGACCCCTATTTACTCTATACAGATGCTTCTGATGTGGCTATAGGGGCCATATTGTGTCAGCAAGATCCAATAACTGGGGTAGAACGTCCAATTAGCTATCTCTCTCGCCTATTGTCAACTACCCAGAGAAGATGGGCAGCCATAGAAAGGGAGGCATACGCACTAATAACTGCATTAAAGGTATTTAGGCCATATTTATGGGGAGCTAAATTTGATGCTTTCACTGATCACAAGCCATTGACCTGCTTGTTTACCAGTGAAATGCAGAACACCAAGATTCAAAGATGGGCTGTGTTATTAGCAGAGTATGGATGTAAAGTGCAGTATAGAAAGGGGAAGTTAAATGTAAGGGCTGACATGTTGTCGAGAATTAGGCCAGAGGGAGTTGATACTTTTGATTTAGATGAATGGAGGATGGGGGATAAATTGCCTGAGGACTTGCCAGAGGATGAGCCACTTCCAATATTGGATGATCGGTTGGATCCTCTGCTGGTGCAGGCTGGGCAGAAGGAGATGGATCAATGGGGAGAGGGAAATGATCCAGAAAGCCCATATGAAATTGTAGAAGGATTGTTATATTCTATTCAGAAGCCACATCTGTATGCTCCAGAATACCATCGCTTGGTGCTGCCTCTTCAATTTCGATCCGAGGTGATCCAGCAGGCACATCAGGAAGTGGGGCATATGGCACATGTGAAGACCATGAGAAAGGTGCAGGAAGCCTATGTGTGGCCTGGTATGAGAGCAGACATCAGGGACTGGGTAAGGAAATGTACAACTTGCCAAGTCTATAGCAAGAAGAAAGTGTATGCTCCCATGGGAGAAATGTCTAAGGCTGGCAGTGTAGGGCAATTTGTGTCTTTGGATCTTGTAGGACCCTTGGTGACATCCCCTCAGGGAAACAGTTACATAATGACACTCATTGACCATGCTTCGGGTTATGCGGAATGCCATCCCATACCTAGGAAAACGAATGAGTGTGTGTGGCAAAAACTGCACCAAGAGTACTTTCCAAGACACGGATATGTGGAAACTCTGTTATCCGATCTGGGTCGCGAATTTAATGCCCTGGCATTTGATGAGCACTTAAGATCAGTGGGGATCAAGCACAAGAGGACCACTCCCTATCATCCACAGTCCAATGGTAGGATAGAACGGTTCAACCGCACTCTGAAGGAAATAATGGGTAAATTAATTAATAATGACACTTCCCAGTGGCAGGAGCAACTGGGACCAGCTACACTTTGCTATAATTGTTCTGTTTCAGAAGTCACCCAACATACCCCCTTCTTCCTGCAATACGGCCGGGATCCACGCCTGCCCCTTCACAATGCCATGAAAGGAGGTCAGTTGTTGAATGGTAGGTTGCATGACTTGTATGAAGCCATCAGGACAGCACAAGCGTTGACAGCAGATTCACACAAGTATAACAGAGAGCGACTGGCAAAAAGGGCAAATACTGGAGATGTACAGGTGGGTGATACAGTGATTATCAAGGCAGAAGAACCACTGACTCTGACCAGCCGCTGGGATCCACAATGGTTAGTGACCCAAGTTCGTGGCAAGGTAGTATGGGTGACACACCAACACACAGCCAAGCAAAAAGTGCTCAACAGAGAAAAGGTCAAGGTTGTGGATTCTGAACTGGCATGGGACAAGGTAAGGTCAAGGCCACACAGGAAAGTCAGACCAGCAGCTCAGAAGCTCTGGCAAGCCACCAGAGGGACAACAGTAAAGGTTCAACCACCAGGGGTTCCTAGGGAACCTCCAGCTGAAACCCCCTCTGCAAATCGTGCTATGCCTGAGCAAGCGCCGGCGGCGGCGCCACTGCCATCTGAGGAGCCATGGAGCGAATCTGATGAGGAACCGTTGCGTCCCGCCAGGGCGCACGGCTGTTTACCGCGTCGTCCACGCTCCACTGACTCGAGCGGCCATGACCTTCACGAACAGCCACAACAGCGTCACTTCCACAAGCGACATCGCCCGTTCCTAAACAGAGCCGCGAAACAGCTTAGACGAAGACGCAAGCACTACGAACAAACCAGTGACACTACCGCTCAAGAGGACTCAGCCGCTCCAGCAAAAAAGCACCTGAACAAGGACTTTACGCTTATCAAACGCCAGCAGCCTTCCAGCGATTCAGAGACGCCAGCAGAACGCTTCAAGGGAGTCAAAGAGCAGCGCAAAGACTTCACTCTCATCAAGCGCCAGCATTCATCAAGCGACGCTGACGCTGAGCAGAAAGCACAACGAAAGGATGATGTCGCTGACTCCGTGCTCGCCCATCCATCAGCTTCGGAAGAGCAAACATCCGCTCTCGTTTAAGGTGGGAACTCTTTTCTTGTTTTTGATTGTCTTATGTTCACCTGGGGTTAGAGCAAATGACCAGGCGAGTAAGATTCACACCTTGCCTGCTCGGATTGGAAGGGCATTTAATGAAATTGAAGGGCCCACTGCTCCTTATGCTCTGCAAGATGGCATCCTTGTAAGAGGAGGCACAGCATTGCGGACATTGGAGGCATCATGGGTGGTTTTGGTGACCTTGGAGACACCAACCTACCCACCACAGTTGGCTCGTTTGATAGATGCAATTAGAGACAGCCGCAAGGACATCAAGGTGCTGGGATATATTCAAAGATCCTGGGAGTGGAGGCTGAGAAGGCTGCAACCATTGGATGGCAGCTATGCTGGCAATTCTCGTCAGTGGGGTCAACCTCAATTGAGTCGACGCAAGAGAGGGCTTTTTGATTTCATTGGCACTGGTTTGCATGTTCTTTTCAGTGTAGCTACAACCACTCAGGTACGCCAATACATGGGTGCCACCAGGGAGCTGCAAGCTAAAATGCAGGAAATGTCCCATGTATCTGCACAAATGATGTCTGTCATTAACCAGAACAGGTTGTATCTAAAAAATATTTCTATTGAAATGAGCCAGCTGGGAGATCATATCCGCCACCTCACTCTGTATGTTAATGCCATAGCAACTAAGTTAACTGCTCTTGGACGACGGCTGACGACAGTGGAGATTCGCCTCGAGGTCCAGAGGGCTATTGAGGAGAGTGAGTATTTGTATGAGATGTATCGCGAGCAAATGCGGCTCTATCAGCAGCAACGAAGTGCTCTGGAAAGAGGAGACCTCACTGAGGATATCATACATCCTCAGCAACTCACAAGTATCCTAAGAGCAATAGCCCAGGCAGGTTACCAAACTGTAAACGAGGTACCCTGGTACTACAAACACCTCAGGATTGAGGCAATCACCATTGACAGGAAACAATTGATTTTTAGATTCAATGTGCCTACTGTTAATAAGGCTAGTTATTTATTATATTCGATTCAGAGTTTCCCAGTGCCTGTCGTCCATTCAAACATCACAGTGCAGATTAAAGTAGGTAGCAGTTATGGGGTGGATACATCAACAGGCCAAATATTTAAACCTGAAGCTTGTCTGGGAGAGGAACCACTGGTATGTAGGGCGGGTCCACTGTTTGATGCAAGGCACCAACCGTGTGCAAGGGGGCTCATCTTCAATCAGACTGATTTGATAAAGGCCTGCAGATTCGACATTGCCAAGGTATCCAATACCACCTCTGTGGAGAGGGTGTCACTGCGGACTATTGTCATTGTCACCTGGGGAGAGATGATCTCTACCAGATGCCCAGGTAAGGTGTATCCTCCAGTAAGACTCAGCCCTGGTACATACATGATGCACTGCCCAGCTCCATGCAATATTGCTGGCACTGGGTGGAGAGTGCACTGTATACCGGAAATACACATGTCCCAACGTGTGGCACTCCCTCCCATTCGAGTTGAAGGTCAATTTAATTTCACCCACAATCTTAACCATCAGGCCATTATAGAGTCCTTTCCGCAGCTAAAAGGGGCAACGGCGGTACATGTCAGAGATGTGAGTGAAGAAATGCTATTGAATGCCATAAAGCTGAGTAGCAAGCCCTGGGTCAAGGTCAAACGCTATGCTCCAGCCACCTCTCTGGCAATTTCATGTATAGGTCTATTAATTATTTTTGCTATCTGGGGCTTTTGGGCTGCCAGAAAGAACGTCTGGGTGCAGTCTATTAAAAGCAGGATAGTATGTTGTAAACTGAGGGCAAGTCCCACGGCAGCTTACACGGTAACTGATAATTATGCTACGATTAGGCTGCCTGTAGGTCCCTTGGCTCAAGATCAAGGTGACTTTCTGTCTTAGACTCCAAATATCTGACTCTAGTGAATTTGCTTTAATTCTAGAATAGGGCCCAGTAGAGAGCTAATTGGTAGTTAGATACTAGGAGTCAGCCAGGCAGCACAGATAGTAATTATTCAGGGAAATAGGAATGGAAGATGTAAAACTCTGGAGTATTCAGGAATTTTTTTTTTTGTGCTGGTATTATTATTATTTTTGTTGATGTCATTATTGTCTCTGCGAATGGATGGTATACAGGTCACCACCACTCCAGAGGAATTGTGTTGCCTTTAATGTTTTTCTTTCTGTTTCAGGCATGTTTTTCTGTACCTTTTCTGTTTAAGGCATGATTTTCTGTTTCAGGCATGTTTTTCCGTACCTTTTCTGTTTCAGGCATGATTTTCTGTTTCAGGCATGTTTTTCTGTACCTTTTCTGTTTCAGATATTCTTTTCAGGTATTGTTTCTGTATATTGTTTCTTTCAGGTACATTCATTGTATGTATTGTTTAGTAAATTGCTTTGTAATTGTCTGTGAGTGCATCACTCCAGCCAAAAATTTCTTTAGTTTTGTTTCAATGTATTATTATCATTCTTCAATTATTGTATGTATTGTTAATTTTTTTCCAATTGTCTGGAAAATTTTTTATTTTTTTTTCTATGTATGATTCTTCTCATTCTCCAGAAGAATCAAGATAAATTAGTTAGATTATGTGAACGCGTTTAAGTTCCACGTGTCCTATTTTTTTGAAACTGTGGTTAGTTAGTTCTCTTGAAATTTAAAAAATGTCAGATTGTGTCGTTTTGGTTATAATTGTATTATGTTTTTTTTTAGGTTTCATCATTTCACCCTGAGTGAAATATATGTCATTTTGTTTTTTATTTGCACTCCATGTACATATATCTCACTTCGTCGCATGGAGTTGTGTAAAATGCATAGCCTTTTATCCTGCTGTGAAATGACTAAAATATTAGAATTAAATACTTAAAGCTAATTACAATGTATATCACATATGTAAATAGATAATGGATAAATATGTTTATGAAATATGAATATGAAATATGGATAACAAATATGAGGGATATATGCAGGATGCAGGCTTGTGAATTATGATTATGAAATATGAATGTGGAATATAGTTAGTAATATTTGTGGGTTACTTTATATATATAAGAATGACTTTATGGGTAGAGTTGTCAGTTGCTTAAGGGGTTATAGTTTGAATGTTGTTTAAGGGGCTTAAGAAATGCCAAGGAGGGAAAACCACCATTGTGACTTCTGTGAAGGACAATAGGGGTTGGTTGACAATGGAGCTGAGGGGCATTAGATTGGTAGGGGTTGAGAGTATGGGGGTCAGCCAGAGGTCTGCTCTACTGTGGACAATGAACAGTCATCACTGGGACAGGTGTGAGGCTGGTAATGAGCAGCAGGACAATGTCCTGGCAGTTTGAGTGCATTCTATGCATTGTATGGGTCTGAGCTGACCAAGTTTGATGTGTTGGGAATTTGAACTTTAGGGCAAAAGCCACCAGGGGGGGTTAGTGGTATGTCTGTTTAGGAAGCAACTGAAAGGGGGATGTAACATTGTAAATTGACTTGTATGATTGGCCTTGGGCCTAGAACCAATCCCAGATAGGGTGGTTTCTGGGGGGAGCTGCTTTTTAGCCCCCCATGGTATATATATTAAATCATCTGGGCAGAGGCATCTTTCACTTGGATTTTGCACTCACCAGTCTGACACCAAATTCATGACTTTGTATTCTTTTGTGTTTACACCAAGTGTGTTTGGACTATGCTGCTGAGCTACAGCAATTTCTTATGGAAGATTATTTAGGACACTGGATACTTTACAATGGGATAACTTAAATTTGATTTCCTGAACCGATCTCCACTTTTTTTTTTTGGTGCTTTTTTAGAAGAACGTAGGATCTGTAGCCAGCCAATGTCTGCAGGACCCTCATCTCTTGTCTCATTGCATCCGCGAGGTCTGAAACTGATACCAAAAATGTGGTCAATTATCGCCACATTTCTTCCAGATCTGTCTCCCATCTGAGTAATTGGTTCATGTGGAAAGGCAAGTCATCTGTTTGAATTAGGCCTGATTGCTTTAGATCAACAGTGTGTACTTTCTGCACTTGAAGCTTATCCCTTGAATTACACCATGCAGAATTACATTCCACATGCAAAAATGTACAATTCCAAGCGCAGAATGTATCAGTTACCGATGGCTTACTTTAATTCCAATAAAGCCTGAACTGCTCGGCAGTAACAAATTACAGGACCACAAAAATGGGCAAATAACTACAAAATTGTTTGTCAATGTAACTGCTTTTTCACTACATGGCCAAATGTGCCATGTGCGTTTTCCAGGAGTCTCAGAAGGATAAACGCATGGAAAAACGTATGGTTTTTAGCTAATTATAATGAAGCAAAAACAATTCGTTTTCCATCCGTTTATCCAAACCCATGGAAAATGCACGTGGCACAATTGGCCATGTAGGCACGAGTATGAACAGTTTAAGTTAGTGGAATGGAGTCATCCCGTTCACTACAAATGGATATGGCGCGAAGAGGCGTCAGCTAGTCGCAGCGGGCCAGCGAAAGACATATGCTTTTGTTGTACAACAGTGCTATCACCGTCGCGGTGCAAAGGTGCTCTTGTATCTTGGTGCAAACGGTACGAAAGTACCTATTATTGAAAGACGAAACCTTTGCAAGTGAAAATTGCACTTGGTGAGTCATTGGTGATGCATGAACCTATATTTGTTGAAGTTTAAGCTCCCATGACTCAAACTGGCATTCATGGCAATGAATAATCCTGTATTCACTAGAGCTTGTCATTACAGTGATATGTGTAAGAGCGAAGAATTAGCTTTTTTTGGTAACTGAGATGTGGGCATGATGAGTCACGTTTCTATGTGTCCCATGTTTATTTTGTAACTCATAACTGTAATCACATTAGAGTGCCTAGCAGAAAAGTGGTTACACTGACGAACAATGCAAAATTTTTCACTCCTTCGAAGTGCTTCTGCCACGTCACATTGGTTGTTATTGTTAGTAGGTTCAAGCAGTGAAAGACCATCGAATATCACCACTGATCACCAGCAAACCTTGACTGTTTATAAAACACAGTAATCAACATTTTAGGATACCACTCTGTTGGTCAAAATTGATGACTGGTCGAGCAAGTTGAATACCTTTTGGACAGTTGTTTCACAACAAGCAATGATCTATGTCACATGAGCACTTAGTTATTTTCAGTGCTTGCCCAACTCACTGTGTAACCGCTAATATGCTAGGCACTCTAAGTGAAATCCAAACATTCAACTTGTCACAGTTGGATATTTGTTTCAACAACAGCTGACTGAGCAACAGTCAAAGGTGTTTGTCATGAGTCATCATACGGCATACACATTTGCAATAGAAAATATTGGGACTTGCGTCACTGATGACTCATTAGGCACACATTTTACTTCCTAAAGCAGGAATAGTCTTCACTTTCTCACATTTCTCTGTAAGAAAAGGTTCAGCTACCGTCACACCATCTTCTCTATGATGAGTCATAACTATACCTTATGAGTCATCATGGGTTGGAACAGCTATTATAGAACACACAGGAGTGTGACTCATCAAATGCAGTTTTTCACAGAAGACAAGAGAAGTTTATATATCAATTTTACCAACTGTCAGGGCGACATCAGGCGGTCATTCTTGTCAATAGAGCACTTAAATAAACAATTTAAATTTTTTTTTAAGGTGAGACGTCCATTTATGTAACCGTTATTATCACATTTAATTTTGGGGTGAGACAACCATTGATGCTAATTCTATTACTCACAAAATACTTACGTTCAATAAATTGTATCTGATTTGTCTTGTTACACATTTTCCTGTCTTGTCTTGGCTCTTTCTGTCTTGTCTTAACCTGGCCTGCTGTGACTGATCTTCTCTTGTCACGTATTGTGTCTTGTCCTGTCTTGTCCTGTCTTGTCCTGTCTTGTACTATGTTACCTAGTTCTATCTTTTTGTCTTCTCCTGTCCTACTGCCTACTTACTGATGTATAAAAGTCATGGTCAAACTACTTGGTATTAATATAGATGATAAACATCTTACATCACTTATCTGCAAAAAAGCTGCCAGACAAATTAGTGCCTTTCAAGGAATAAGTAAGCATATTGACTACACAAGTAGACTTAGAATATATGAATCAATTATAGCATCTAGTTTTGAATGCTCTGTAGTTTATAACATTTTTACAATAGGACAGGATAAGAAACTTGAAAAACTCAATGAAACAGCATTAAGGCTTGTCTGCAATGACTATGAAAATTCCTAGAAAGACCTTTTGAATACAAACGAGTAAAGAATGCTTTATGTAACTCGAAAAGTTTGTGTTGCTGAATTAGTTTTGAAAATGCTTCATAATATGTCACCACCGATTGAAAGTTCATTGTTTACAAGAAAATTATAAGCTTGTATAAAGCCAATACAACACAATGCAGTATGGTTTTAGGAGTGGTCATCTAAGGAATTAACTGCCCATTGAAATATAGGAGATAGAAGTTGTTGTATTCAAAAGATTGTTAAGAAATTGTAATTTCCTTGATAATTGTGAATGTGAATCTTGTATCATTTGTGAACGAAACAATATGTAAATAAAATTACCGTCTGATTATACTTCCATTCTTATCATTTGTATATAATTTCATCTTTCTTTCCTTCTTTTTTTCTGTCTCGCTTTCTTTCTTTCGTTTCTTCTCTTTTCTTGCTTTCTTTCATTTTTTCTTGCTTTCTTTCTTTCTTTCTGTTTTCTATCTTTCTTTCCTTTCTTACTTATATTCTTTCTTGATGATCCATGTCTGTAGACATTTACCAATCTTTTTATCATTGTTAGAATATGCCTTTTACAGATTCAACCATTATCTTGCCTTTTTATTATTCAATACCAGCATTTATGTGCAAGTTGAATGTACATTGCGTGTGCTGTACGCTGTCAGAATACCATTGACTGAATTTTTGCTTGTTGACAGTTGCACTGCTGTATTTGACTTAAAAATGTAAGACAATATGTGCCTTGCTGCTCCTTGCACATATTCCACTTAGAAAGGTCAGTAGACAATCTGCTGGGCTGTAAACAAAGTATTTTAGGAAAAAGGACCTCGCCTCACTCTTCAGAAACAACTATTGCATTTTGTTGGCCAAGTCAAGTGCATATATGCTGTATTTTTATATGGATGGTTCGTTGCTTGCAAAGCTTTAGAAGCAAGACAGCCTACTCCCCCAGACAGCAGACTATTCTTAGAATATCAAATGTATCCAGTCATCACAATGTCATTTGCGGTCTTTGCAAAGTCCAAAGATCACTTGGAGCCATATATAACAAGATCCATAAATTACACACTTTTAACTGCTGGTGTTGTAAGGGGGGGGACTAGGACAGTGGTAGCGTGCTGGGCTTCCAATCACTTGGTCCTGGGTTCAATTCCCGGTCGAGCCTATGTTGGATGGCTGTTTCATCCTTCATCTCATTGCCATGGTCCCTGCCTGTCCTAATTAGCCCATCAGGTGCAGAAATACAGGATGTAAAGCCCTAATCCACCCACTTACCCACCAACCCAGATAGCATTCCAAATCGTATAAATGACCGCACTATGTCGGCGATATTGAAACGATGTTGTATCGATGCCGGCTGATATAGAAACAACACTGGCCCGATTTGGAATGCTATCTGGGCACTGCTAGTGTTGTTTTATTGAGGAACACTGAACCTTCTTCCTGACTTTGCATTTTTGGTGGTGTTTATTATGACTACATCCAATGATCATCTTTAGGTAGAACGTCAGTCAGCTTTAAATTAATTTACAGCGTGCTACACATTTGACTAAAAGTTTTGTCTTTCTGACTACGGTTTTCATGTGACTGAATAAGACTGACTGATTATACGTTAATCAATTTATGACAATCTAAACAATGGAAATTTATATAAAGTTATAAAAGTTTTCTACATTTACCGACTTGTCATAATATGTACAACTGTAACAATACTCCCGGTGATGAAATCCATCACCGGTCCCTGGGACTAAAAGCCAGAACGTTCACCATTGTACAAAAGAGTCACTCCCTGGTGCGAGGGCAACATTCTGGTCACACCACGACCACTGCACTACATTCTTCCCTCCTCACAATGAGGCTCGACCACGAGCCTCACAATTGTTTTACCTAGCCTATTCCAGGCTAGCAGGACATGGGTCCACAAGTACGCTCACATCGGGCGCCATTTGAAACAATTCTCCCGGAGCGGGAATCGAACACTGTTCCCTGGGACTAAAAGCCAGAACGTTAACCATTGTACCAAAGGGTCACTCTCTGGTGCTGGGGCAACATTCTGCTCACACCAGGACCACTACACTACACAACTATGGTCCATATTTTGATGATTCGCCTCTTTAAACAAAACTTGTTGTACAGAATAACCACATAGTAGGAAGAATAAAATTTATGAAAATGTAAGAATAATCTATAGTTGCTTGTTCTAAGCATAATATATTGTGAATTTCACCGCAGTAATGAAACAAGTTTACTAAACTACATTTCTATGATGCTGATGCTGGGCCAACACCAGCCCACCATTGAGGCATTGTGTCATCCAGTTATGTCATCTTTGACAATTGCTGTCAAGAAACAGCATCTTTGTCACGATATCATTAAAAATCTTGTTTTGTTCGATTTTCCTGATTTGTAATTATGTAATTTCTAAATGATACTGCCGGGACAACATGAGAACTTAATTGCATTCACCAAGGAGCAAGCAGCAATTAGTGGCAAGCCAATATCATGGCAATAATTGCAGACCGTTATCTTAAATGATCCTTTACTGTTTCATCAACAAGCTTTGTCTGTTGCAATTGTTCCTTGGTGACCAGGTAAGAAATATTAATATTGTCAGAAAATGTTCTTAGCAATTCATATTAATAGAATTTTTCTGTTACTTTTTGTTGTTGATTTGATTTTTGTAATAAATGTTTATTGCGTTAAACTGCTGTTTTCTCAGATACAATTTGACACATAACAAACCAAACAATATTGTCTAATAGTGTATGCTGTCAGCCTCAACACGTGATACCGTCTCGCTGCTGTTACTCGATTGAAGCTTAGTCAGCATACATATGACCATCCAATTAGAGGTAAACACGCTATTTACTTTCAATTGTGGATAGCCTTTATTGCACCTTGATGTCATCTTGCACGATATCTAGAAGGGACCACGCTGGAAATACGTTTTCGAACTTTAGTGTGCTATCCCAATGGCACTAAAACAGTGTACTTCTTGCACTTCCGTCTTGTATGTACACTCTGTTATTGAATAAAGTCTATCTATCTATCTATCTATCTGTCCCCTCAAAGCCCAGCGAACTTATTATGGAAATGTTTTGCAAGTTTACCCAGTTAAACAAAATTATTGGTTAAACTATGTAGCCGATAAGTTGTACATTGATTTAAGAAATATTCTCTTAAAAATACAAGAGATTCTGAAATGTTTATATTAGTGACTTTTTCTGAATACATTTCTTGTAAGAACAAGATATTGCATAAGTTATCACACAAACATCTAATTATTGTAATTTTAGAGACGTTCAATACCATAAGCAAGCCTATAGACTATAAGCAAAATTGATTAATTTAGTTTAAATGACTTAAGGAGCAAAACATGTACATAATCAGGTCGCTGGGCTGTGAGGTGACAGCACACAGTGACACGCACAGATGTGACAGAATGTTTTGGTCCAAAAAACTTCAGAAAGGGGACTTGGAAGCTAGTTCTCATAGACATGGAAACTAAACTCCAGAGGATGTAATTTGAATCCAGGACTCCCATTGGTTAAGGCAATCACTAAACCAATAAGAGTCTTGGACTCACTTGACGTCATCTGACGTTTAGTTTCCAAGTCTATGAGCAATATTAGTTTCCAGGTCAATGAAATTGGCTGTTAAATTTCTGCTGTATTTGATTTGGGTCCACACTCTCCAATAAACAGTTTTAAGCTTCATTTTGACATTTGTTTCATAATAATGGAAAATCTGGAAAAAAATGCTAAAAATTGTGTTGCGTCCCGTATTTTCCGGAGCATCCCATACTTAGCAATAACATCCATAAATGTTGTACAATTCATGTGCATACAATTATTAAATATATTATCATGGTATTGCCATGCTCAACCCATTCAATAGTTTTTGTTTATAATTAGCAATTTCATAATAATTAGTTGCATAATGATCTGTATTACTTTCACGTGAATCCAATACTTATTATTGTTTTCTTCATATACACCTGTAAAGTGTTTGGCTATAATTACTAATTTCAATGCTGCAGAGTTGCCAGCTAAATGTAAACAGCGAGCAAAACATATTTTGACTGATAAAGGCAGTAAAATAGGTGTGTTGAGTATCATTCCATACAAAATATACCTTTAAGATTTTTATTTATTTGTATTTAGACTTTACTAATTTAAATACAAGTAAATACAAACCTTAAAGGTTCATTTTGTTTGAAATTATGCCCAACATCTTTATTTGGCATAACATTGTTGCTGAATTTCATATATATTCATTAAGATCATTGCCATAGCCCATATATGACTATTTTGGACAGATAAATGATAATCTTAGTTGTAGATTAGTTAAGGGAACACGCTATTGTGTTGATAATTCTAGCGAACTGAATGCTCCTTAAAATCTTTGGAACAGAACAATAAAATGGCAGGAAAAGATTAGACATTACTTTTTATACTCACTTGGCTTTACTCTGAACAGAATGGATGGCTGGTAATAAATAAGATATTTGTAAGACATTGTAACCCACGGGAACACTGTATGTTTTCACATTTAACAATATAATGAACAATGAAAAAATTCAAGAGTTCAAAAAATAGGACATCTTGGTACAGGCTATGTACGCCAAGTGGCAATTGTTTCGGTTCATCACACACACTATATAGACACTCAAGAAATAATATTTTTCCAAATTTTGTAAAACGTAGCCAAATATATCAGTGTGGCTATCACAAGGCACCCCTAGGCCATATAGAGTGTTAATGTATAAAAGTTCATTAGGGTAAGTGCATTAGTGTTAGAGTTCAGCTCTAGAAATGAAAGTGTGTGTTAGAGTTCTGCTCGGGAAACTAATGTGTAGTGCAATGCCTGCCCTCCTGCCTGTCGGACGAACACTTAACAATTTTAATGATGCCTGTGTGCTATGTGGGATTCGCTGAGGGTTTAGCCGCAGCGCAGCCTATGTTTATTATTTATTTCTCATTTATAAAGATCACCATCATTATTATAATCAAGACTGGCTACTAGTAAGTAGTGGCACTTGGTTTGCTGGTGCAGAACAAGAGCATGTGCCATTCATGAAGTAAGCTGTATCTTCTCCGCATCCCTAGTGACGTTAATTGGGTCATTAGTTACTCCCATCCTCCCATCTAAGCTCCTCATCATCTTAGGTCTGCTGGATACTACTGCTGAAGGGCACCTTCCTGTTTATGAATATTTGACGTAACATGTAGTGTGATTGTAAGATCACATTCCCTGATGGGTAATAAGTTAAGAAACGTTTAAAGAAAGGACCTACAATCAATATGGAATCAAAGGATGAAATAATTTGTATATCGTAAATACAAGCAAAAATACACTTATGAAATTATTAACAAAAACAATTTACATGAATATTATAATTATTTTTCATTTTGCTCTACATGCCAAAGTTTCAGCAACAATAATATGCTCTGTCCATTCATTAATTTAATTCATTCATTCATTCAGTAATAAATTAATAATTTTACTATAGTTGCATCACAGCTATCTCAGATTTAAGTGGGAACTCTATTAAGGGTTCAACGATGAATAGTCTACCACAATGATCGTTGGTCAACCATGTTTAAATTTTGGGAATTGTAGACATCTCTTTTGTACACAGAATACCATAAGATAAATAAAATACATCATATGTTTATTTTTTTCAGATACTAATTAATTTCACTTCATGCTAAACCATATCTATCAATTGCCTCTCCATGACATTTAAATGGATGTGTCTTGAAAGTATTTATGTTTGTTTCACCCCATGAATAATATACTGGAGGGAACTAATTAATAAAACTGGAAATCTCCCCAGCATATCTTATGGAAAGAGTAATTAGCTAATGTATTTTGATGCAGAAAGAAATTCACAATTTCCAATTAATATCAACTCAGTAAAGTCAAATAAAGACATTTGGATAGCTGATCAACTAGCACATTGTCTCAACAAATGTTCAATGTTGGCCACTATCGGTCGATGCTGGATATGTGCTAGACATTAAAACTCAAAGCTGGTGCGAAATGTCATTGTTGATCATGATAAATTGTCTGATTTCATCAAGACACAAGCCCAATTTTGACAGCAAGCATCTTAAATATTGTTAAATTGGCAAAGACTCAGACACATCAGAAGCCAAATCTTGTCACTTCGATGTTGGCATGGTGTTGGCTTGATGTTGGATTGATGTTGGCATGGTGTTGGCTGGCTGTTGGCATGGTGTTGGTTTGATGTTGGCATGGTGTTAGCTTGATATTGGCATGGTGTTGTGCATGGTTTTGGCTTGATGCTGGCATGGTGTTGGCTTCATGTTGGCATGGTGTTGGCCTGATGTTGGCATGGTGTTGGCTTGATATTGGCATGGTGTTGACTTGATGTTGGCTTGATGTTGGCATGGTTTTGGCTTGATGTTGGCTTGATGTTGGCATGGTGTTGGCCTGATGTTGGCATGGTGTTGGCTTGATGTTGGCATGGTGTTGACTTGATGTTGGCTTGATGTTGGCATGGTTTTGGCTTGATGTTGGCTTGATGTTGGCATGGTGTTGGCTTGATGTTGGCAGGGTGTTGGCTTGATGTTGCCATGGTGTTGGCTTGATGTTGGCATGGTGTTGGCTTGATGTTGCCATGGTGTTGACCTGATGTTGGCATGGTTTTGGCTTTATGTTGGCATGGTGTTGGCTTGATGTTGGCATGGTGTTGGCTTGATGTTGGCATGGTGTTAGCTTGATGTTGGCATGGTGTTGGCTTGATGTTGGCATGGTGTTGGCTTGATGTTGGCATGGTGTTGGTACTGCATGCTGAATGACGGGCCAAAGTCATCACTAATCAGACTGATATTTAAAAAGTTGGCCAATTTGAAAATGTGTTGAGGTTGTGACAGACTGTAACCAGTCAATCTGACACAAGCAAGCTCGCAGATAGGCAGTTTGTCGGACTAATCCATATATTAAGCATTTAATTATAAGTACTGATGCCATAAAAAGTAAGTCACCTAGAAACTCAGTGAGATATAAGCAGTTTGTTGGCCATAGGCTCAAACTGAAAATAGACAAATGTTCTTGTCTCCCGCATGATTAAATGCAGGTGTTCTTGTTTAATGTACGGTCCTATATTTGCAACTGCAGTCCAATCTATCAAATTTCTTGTCATTGTTTAATGGCTTCCCAATATATCATGGCTGTCAATAGCTTCAAAGAAATTCATCAAAAAGATACATTTCATAAAAAAATAAAACACAAGGATAAAAAGAAAAATAGACATATATATAATGATAAAGTAAAAAAAAGAACAATCTACATGAACATAATTTATTTACATATTAAAAACATCTATATGATAATTAGGTACAACTATAAGCATATGAATAAAACAAGGCACCATCAGGGCAATTAGCAGGAATCAATACACCATAGAAGATTAATACTGAATACCAATATATATATGGCTTTATTGACATTTGGTCATATCAGAAAAGATACACATGTCACATATAACTATAGCTTTACTCACTAAGTCTATCTAAAGCTACACCTACAGAAGTATGATATACAAGTTCTTATTATTTTATACATAATATGCGAACAGAACATGGCCAAATGTGCTACGTGCGTTTTCCATGCATTTGGATAAACGCACGCATGGAAAATGCATGGTTTTTACCTCATTTTAATTAGGAAAAAACCATGCGTTTATCCTTCTCATGGAAAACACATGTGGCACATTTGGCCATGTATATATAGCTGAAAATTCAAGGCCCTAGTTGCCGTAAATATATGTTTTCTGGGCTGAGTCATGCTCTAAGTAAGATATACATAAAAGATAAATCACAGATCAAACCGCAAAGCATTAAACAAATACTGATCATAACATCAATATAAGATTACAATTTACATTATTATATACAAATACTGATAATAATATCACAATAACATAAAAATTTACAGTTTACGTATTTCCACACCAAAAAAAATAAAAAAAATGTTCACCTGTATAATATTTAGTGTCTCTGGTTGCATATGAATATGGGAGAGAATATAGATGAATGTATTATTGTAATAAAAGATATCAAAAATCCTAAGCTAAGAATTGTTAAAAAAAGAATTCAAATCTTTCAACAATTAGGAATGTGAACAATGAGCTATTCATTACTAGATTCAGACTGAGCTCCCACAACCTAGCCATTGAATCCAGATACATAGAAAAGTTGAGTCAGAGCAAAACATTCTCTTTAATTGTTCTATGTATGATATTGAGAGACATGAACTTTATAGAGTGCTGTATGGAAATGCCAGACCTGAACAACATAAACAATGAAGCTAAAAATTTCATCAGTATTATGTCAAGCAGTCAGCCTATTGTAATTAATGCTCTTGGCAAATTTATTATGACTTGTATGAAAAGGCACAAAAACTTAGCTTGAATAACATGTCAGTTAGACAGACGGTCCCCGAAATAAATAATAAAATAATAATTATTATAAATGTACATTCTGGAACTGGACGTCCCCTGAGGATAATATGTGAGGTGTCAGATTGGCAAAAACCACAGACAAAACGGCTGCTAAAATTTAACTACATCAAAATATGTCAGCTTGGACTAAACCACTGACACCAAGGTTCCTTAAATGAATTAAGTTTATGTATGTCAGGTTGGCAAAAACCACTGACACAAAGGTTATTCAAGGTTGCAAAATAAAAATATATAAATAAATATGTTATTATCTAATGTTATACATTTATATATCATCTTCAAATTAATAGTTTGAGTATATGACTCATTTAAAATGATATTTTTTTCTTCACTCTTACACATATCACTGTAACAACTATATCTGAATTCTTCAAAACAAAGGCAATGCTGTTTCATACCTCTCATAGAAATATAGCATTGTTACTGATGACAGACCTATTGAATTTGAAGATTATTTTAATTATCTTGGAATAATGTTCGATAAAGATCTCAACTGGAAAGCTGACATTTCTAAAATAGCTGCTGAGGTCTCAAAGACAATAGGAATCATGTGTAAATGAAAAATATTATCTCAGGACATACTGACATTATACAATAGTTTATTCTTACCCCTATCTGAAATATGGAGTCAAAACTTCAGGAAATAACGAAATTACAGAAGAAAGCCATCAGAATAGTAGCGAATGAAAAGTATAATGCGCACACTGATCAAACATTCAAGAAGTTATTCTTTCAAAAGTATCTGATATTGGTTAATTTAATAATCTAAATTCTGCCATAATCTGGAAAATATTTAATTAACCTCATATTTTGTGAATCTTTTTATCAGAAATACTAACATTCATGAGCATAACACAAGAACCGAGGCATTGCAGTTACCAAGAATTAAACATGAACTTGCAAGGAACAGTATCCAGTACATGATTCCCATGGCCTTTAACAACTGTCCAGTTTTGATTAAGAACAAACTTAAACGCACAGCAAGATAGGTTTTTCTAAATATATCAAAGATTACTGTTTGAATAATTATAGTGATGCATGTACTATAAGGAATTGCTATGTTTGCAACTCATGATAATTAGTGTTATAGTACCACTGACTTTTTCTATTCACATTCTTCCTGCATGGGTTTTTTAAATCTGAATATTACAGTAATGTTTTAAATTTACCTGGAAGCCACTTGACCCTTACATGTGAAAATGCCTCAGGTAGCATGTGACTTTCATTTAAATGCTTATAGAACATGTGAGTATTTGATATCTTTTGTTTTACATATGTAAAATGCACTATTAAACATGGCCAATTGTGCCACGTGCGTTTTCCATGCGTTTGGATAAACGCATGGAAAACGCATGGTTTTTGCCTCATTATAATTAGCTAAAAACCATGCTACACAGCAAGTGATTGTCATCTATTTTTTATCATGTGGATTTTAATTATTATATTATTTATTTGGAAAATGTTTCATTAAACATAGCATGGGAATTTCATCTCATCACTCATTTGTGTATTTATCATTTAAAAAGTTGTAATAAGGATGAATTCTTATTCTAATTCCAAATTATATTTATTTGTTTTTAATCATGAAAAAAAAATGAAAAAAAGGAAACTAACATGTATATATTGAAGCCGGGGATTCCAGCCCTAAATATGTAAGTGGGTGGCCCCTTGATGGTAGCATTTGGACTTAAAGGGGTTTCCCTACAGCAAATTAAAACACAAGTTTCCCTAGTTAAACATTTCAGATATATTTTTTTTTAATTAATTCTGAGTTCTTGACAATTATGGAGTGCTGTAGCTTGAAATGTGTTTACGTCTTGGTCTGGCTCATTCGAGATTTTACAAGACTAGACGTTAAAAGATAAGATAAGAATATAAAATGATAAGATAAGATAAGATAAGATAAGATAAGATAGATACAGTGTTAGAAAAGATAAGATAAGGTTAAGATAAGATAAGATAAGATATAAGATAAGATAAGATAAGATAAGTTAAGATAGATACAGTGTTAGAAAAGAAAAGATAAGATAAGATAAGAAAAGATAAGATACACATATGATACAGTGTAAGATAAGATAAGATTTAACGTGGTAGGTGATATACAAAACAAATAACACATGCTACAAAGCTATTTTTTATTATTATTATTATTTTGCATAAATTAAACAAAGTCTTTGTGTTGTAAATATGATCAAAAATTAGAATAAAGAATCAGATGAAACTGGCAGTGAATGGCTTGGATTATTAAATGAAATTACTTAAAAGGTGTCTTAAAAAATTTCATATTGAAACGACGTTACGGGCCTGTTTTATCACATAGGGCTTCTCAAAGGCATCCCTCCACACATTTCGTTCTTCTTCTTATTTTGGAAGAATTTTTTTGTCTTTTCAAAAAAGCACGGATCTCATTGTCTCAGTCGAATTCACTTCTTTTTTTGTGTCTGAAAAGTTACAATGACACTCCAATTAAGCTAAGGGGAACTTCGGCTCATACATAAATGACACTTAAATGAGAACTTCTAGATTGTCACATACATATCGTTCGGATGAGACGTTAAATTGGTGGTCCCTTGTACTCAGTGTCTATGCTGAGGCAAGTAAAAGAATCCCACCCATAGGGTAAATGTGTAACATGGGTGGACTCCTCCTCTCTCTCACCTCATCAATCGACCCTCGATAGCGGAAAGAACTTGCCTTACAGGGCTGCACTTCTACTACCGACCTATCTATATATATATATATATATATATATATATCTATATCTATATATGTATGTATGTATGTATGTATGTAAAACAAAGAAAGAAAACAAGGGAGGGATTGAACTTCTCCTGTTAGTTAAAAGCCTTATGTTAATAGCACTGCACTTATGGAAATTTCTTGTATGTTTGTCTTTAAAAATGCAGACTGCACAATAATGTTTCGTATATCAATCAAACACAGTGCCAACATTGTGCCAATGTCTATGCTTTGTAGGTCTTACTTGTAAAGAGGGCGAGGGCCTAGCTCAGTGGTAGCACTCTGGGCTTCCAACCGCTGGGTCCCGGGTTCGATTCCCGGTCGAGGCCTATGTTGGATGGTAATGTTTCATCCTTTGCCTCCTTGCCATGGTCTCTGCCTGTCCTAATTAGCCCATCAGGTGCAGAAATACAGGACGTAAAGCCCTAATCACCCACCCACCCCACCCTTACTTGTAAAGAAATTTAATAAGAAACCAAATACAACCATATTATCGAGTAGCTGAAGAAGACACAAAATTAACAAAATAAATGATAGGACCTATGTGATGTTGATTATTATTTCTGAATCATTTACAGTTTAGCTGACTTCAACATAATTTTTCTATCATGACTATTTTTTTTTTTTTTTTTTCCTTATGATGATTCCTTTCCAAATATGGCACATATGTACTTTACACTTTGGGAGAAACTCCAATTTCAAAAACTTTATAAAAGTACAGTAACGCAGTCTCGTGTAAGTAACGTTAGAAACACATTCATCTCTGAAACTGAGGCAATAAAGTCACGCCAAGGAGGCATCAAACTTTATGCTTAATTTGAAGTTGTCGCCGAAAGATCATACAGACCTTAAGCTGCGACTTTCTGGGGGAGCCAGTTATCAGGTGGAACAGGACTAATTATAAAGTTACCAAGTTCAGCCAGCTATACTGGGTGACAAAAATGTTTGGTGACATTCCAGATTCAAGACTTGGTCACCATATATAGCAATTACACGATTATATATATATATATATATATATTACATTAATATACATGTAATACATTAATGACAATACCTGTAGGCTTACAGCATCAGTAGTATTTGACTTTACAATAAACAAATAAATATTACATTACAATAAAAGTTACATGATATAGAAATCTTACTGCTATTACTGGTGCACTGTATTATATAGATAAAACAAAAGATATACTGCAGAAATTAATTTATTAATAATATATATATATTGAAATGCTGCCGGAGACCATTTTACCATGGAGTCACCAGAGAGTTTACGTATGATCTGAGGTAGGTCATGCTATGTTAGTGCCAAATTTCTGGTTCTGTTCAGACGGAAACAATTATTATGCTTTTTCCACTGGACTAAAGTGTCCCACCTGCAATTCTGGACTGAAATCATGTTGGACTTCTTCGAATCACATAAACAATGACAAGAAAGATAACGCATACATTTGTTGTTTTTTCTTTGTTTTTTGCCGTACATTAGTAAAAAAAAATTAAATGATAACTCCGTTTGTTAGAAATGTATATTATGTGAGACCACTGAAGAGATATGTCTGACTTTTATCGCCTCAGAGATAAAATTAATTAATTATGAAGTAAAGGTTCCAAAATGTTGTACAGGTAAATGAAAACCAAATTTAGATTATGACCATCTCATTTTGTAGTATAGATAAATGTATTGGTTTGCAGTTTGCTGCACTGCTCAGGCTCTTGACAGACCTGTTTAAGCATTAGCCTTTTCCATTTCCATGGGGAGCAACCACCATGCAGCCGTAGTCAACGTACGGTCCATAAAAATAATTCTGACACTTGAGATATTTTTCTGTGTTACTAATAGTTTGAGCTTGCACTCAATTCTAGTGTTTCTACAATCCTTGCATTACTAAGTCAAGTTTATGATCCTTTAAAGAATTCGCTGTAAATCTTGTTACAGACCTCATCTATACAGTTATTCACGGGTCATGTGGCCCACTTGAAGGTCAAATAAATAGAGATTATCTTGCCTAGGGGTATACATGTATAAACCCATGATCATCCACATTACAGATTTGGAATCCCCTGTAGGTAGGGATAGATATCATGTCAGCCCTTGGGTCGAATGAAACAAATGGTTGAAAAACTCCCCTATACACTAAACTTTTTATGGACTATTAAAAAAGAAGAAGTTTATTTGGCCGACCTGCTCATCCTACTTTTTGAGAACTATGAAATCGGAATCAACAAATATTTTCTTCATTCTGCCTTGATGTACGAGTTTCAGGCTGTCTAAGCTACTGGGATAAACTCACCAATTTTCATGTCCTGCAGCTTGTTAACTATCAGTGAAATTTTGAATTTTCTGTGTGCATTGCTCAGTGTGTTTAAACCATTTCCTGAATAACATAATATAAAGCATGGAAATATCATAGGATAGTAAACATGCAGAAACACACCCTGCTGTCTTCGTGTTAGCGCAGTATTGGTAAGCTGACATATCAATTAGTACCTAGGGTGACACTGATTGGCTAACAAATACTACAGGGACACATTAGCCAGTAATCTGTGAAAGATATCAAGATAACATCAGATTACATCAATATCACGTCAAGAGCCAATTTGTAAATTGACACTTGGAAATGATGTATTAATGGCCAATTGATTATTATCACTTCAGGGTTACATGTCAGCTAGATTGCTACAGATATGCCTAATCATGGTTAACACATAAGAACAACAAGAACACATGACTTGGTAAGTGGATACATTTGCCACATTTATTAATTGGCATAAAGGAATGTTACATGCTTGTGTTTGTGGACACCCTTAGTGGGGACACATTAATAATAATAATGTTTGTGGACACCCTTAATGGGGACACATTAATAATAATAATGTTTGTGGACACCCTTAATGGGGACACATTAATAATAATAATGTTTGTGGACACCCTTAATGGGGACACATTAAAATAATTATTGGTAATACATATAGCAAGATTAAACAAGGTTATATGTGACATTTTGAGAATTTTTAAGAAAGGAAAATTTGAATTTTAAGGGGACGGTGGGAGGGAGTAGAAAGAAGCGAATGACCAGTAGCATGGGGGAGATCCTTATATACCTGGGACAACTGGATTAGCCCAGCTGGCAGTCCCTGGTGGAGGCTGCGAACATAACTTGACCCTGGTGGCCATCAAGGTATTGCCTGGAATGAATGTTGCCTTGACCAAGAGGGTGTTAACCCCGTTTACACATTTGTAAACATCATTTATGCCTGAGAGATATATGTTAATATGATGCAAATACATCATAACCACTGGTAATATTTAGTAAATCAAGTTAGTAGGTCATACCTGAATTGGTAATAGTAGACCTATATGATAACCCTGTCTTCAGACTGCTTAGTCTTAAGCCCATACCATGGTGCCCTATGTTTATAGACAAAAACACAGTCTATGGAATTTATGAATAGAGGTTAATGTAGTGTTTTAAAGATGTTACATGGAGTCAAGACAAAGTCCGGTAGTATGCTTGGCAGAGAGGGTGGCCTCTATATTTATTTAGGAACGGATTCACTCCAAACCCAGAACTGAGGGCTCTAGTGCTCCCCCATGGCTTTTCTTTCTTGCAGGCCATTGCCTGTATTTTTCTCATTGGCTCACTGCAGGCTTCCCTGTCAGTGCTCTATTGGCCAAGAGGTTCTAGTCTCATGACCTTCAACCATGACCTTTGGCCAGGTGTAATACATCCTTAACATTGACTTTTAACTTTTAATGTTTACATAAGTCACAAGACTTTAAGAGTTAAAAGATATATAATAATGCCAGATCTATGAGATCTGAATGTAATCTTAGTTTTCATAACATGACATTAATTTTGCGCGATATTGTACTAGCTGCAAAACAGAATTGATTCTTTTTACTGCCATTCGCTTTTAATGCGTCTGTGTTTTGTTTTGGTGTCTTTTTTTTCACTTAAAAAAAATTGCTTTTAGGATTATCTCTGAAAGTAATTATGCTAAAAGAAAATATCACAATACATCTTAGTTTTATTTCCAGAACTTATGTGGCAGCTTAAGTCTTTTTTTATTCACTTGTGGTCATATGAGAGACTTTTTTAAATAAATGTTTTGTGCTAATGACAGACGCACCTGGTATGAGGGATCTTCATGAAAACTACCAGCTCTACGGGTTTCTATGCCAACTTTGACTTTCATCCGGAAGTCATCCGCATAACAATGGAAAAATTATAATTTGGTGATGCTTATGCTAGGTTTTTGTGCTATTTTTATTACGTATAATTGCTTATCAATTTCTATTTGATTCTGAGAACATGATTTCAGTTGTGTTTGCATATATTTCATGCTTCATTTCCTGAAGAACCATAACAGTAGTCAAGCCAAACAAGACAGCATTGTAATCAAAATAGTTTAGCAGTTAACAATTTGTTTGACTAAATCCAGTGGTGCAGATGATGTCAAGGACGAACAAGAAAAGTTTAAAAGACGATTCTACTTAATTAATACAATGATCTATCTGTCTATCTATCTATCTATCTATCTATCTATCTATCTATGTGTCTATATATCTATCTATCTATCTATCTATCTATCTGTCTGTCTGTCTATATATCTATCTATCTATCTGTCTATCTGTCTATCTATCTATCTATCCACCTATCTACCAATCTACCTTTCTATCTTTCTTTCTATCTATCTAAAAATTTCTATTTACCTAAATATCTGTCTATCTATCTATCTTTATTCGAACACCTAGCAATCATGTTCACTCACTTGGGATAAATGGTCATTACGCCAATAAGTGTCTTTAGCTGACAAATAATAGAGAATGAATTGCTGTAAGAGGCTGCCATTTGCACTTCCCTATTATTAAGTGACCTCAAAATGACCTTGACCGCTTTAAGGGTGAGCAAGGTCATCCGGAAGGTCGGTTGTTGGAAGAGAAGGATCAATGTTGTGGTAAGATTCTGCAGCAAAGATATTGATTAAGCAATTGCAGGTAGGTCCTCCAGAGCTGCCTTTCCAAGACATTTCCAACAATAAAACAACAATAAATGAACATTAACCGGGAGTTATTGTCAAGGTCTAAGGATATATGCTTGACACTTTCTCGCTCAGGTAATTTGACTACAAATAAACGGTTATGTTAAGGCTGATGCTAAGAATAGCTTTGTTAGTATTATTACATCGTGGGCTATATTAACTTGAACAGCAGATAATGAATGAATGAATGACAGTTTAACCTATTAGAATCAATTGTACGCTCAAAAATAATGAGTGCATACACTACTACTAATCTTGACATGCTGTTATTTTTAACAATCATCATTTTCATGCAGGTAATCAGCAATTTCAACTTCTGCTTCTCACAAATTTAAGTGTTATCACTGAATGATTAGTCAAAACCTAATTACTTTTTTTCAATAATGTGAAATGGTGATAATAGGCACTTGGGTGTGTATATTGTCTAAACTGAATATTTTTATCAGCCTGTAAAATACAGCGAAAAATGACAGGTCTGCTGCCAGGCTAAGTCAAAGGCAGCTAGCTCTAGAGGACCTATTTAACTACGACATGACATTTACACTATATTATCTCTGAGACAGTTCGAACCATAAAACAACAATAAATAAACAGTAACCAGAAGTTATTGTCAAGGTCTAAGAATATATGCTTGACACTTTCTCTCTCAAGGCATAGGAAAAACTTGCAGCTCATTTAACTGAGAAACAAATGTGCCAGGCAAAGAGATATAAACATAGGTGGAGATCAAAAGGCCATGTCTATAGGCATATCTGCATACAAAACAGCTACTGTACCCTCCAGCTGAAATGGTAAACCGTCGTCATGTCAACACCTTCTAAAGCTCTATCTTATTTTGTGTGATTTTGAGAAAGGCAAATAGAACATCTAAATATCAGCTCTCCGGAATGACATTCAAAATTATTTTACATATACAGGGCGTTATTGACTATATATTGGAATTATTTGTCTGTTACTTCTTTACCGGATAAAATAGCTTATTATATGTATTTATCAAACAGGTCAGAGAAATTTATGAATCGTTCAGTTTAGGAGAGGACTAGGGGTGGTATGTTTAATTGCCGTATACATAGTGCCTTTTCCTACACACAAAAAAGTGTTTTAAAAATTTTTTTTAAAGGATTTTTTCTTGGATTTCATGGGTAACCTGTTCAAAATAACTAAAGATGCACAAGACCATTAATAACATTTATCATTACTGCCTTATTGCAAATTATATGACATCCTCACAATACATTGATAAATCACTCACAAAATAAAAACAATTAGGGTATAATGACAATTAATAATTGAACGCTCCAATCCAGTACATTTATGACTATGGGAAGTTCTGGTGGCAAAACTGCTGCTGACATTGTATTGCCTTGCTTCTCAACAACAGAAAATTAATCACTAAGTGTTGTGCTTGTTTCTCTGGTTCACAAAGGTTACAACCAATAATCTGTCATACAGGTCTAGTACTGTTTTTACTTGAGAAAGTGTTTTGCATAAACTAAACTACTGACAGAAAAACTTTGTGCCAAGTTTGACAAACTTGCTGGTCCTGTCTCAGGCGTACTTGGGTGAGCATTGTTCTTGGTATGAGTAATGCAACTTGTATTATCAGTATTCACTCTGGAAGAGATGACGAGGTGTAAATATGGGAGTATCCACAACATCAATTATGATGATCAACAGATTTAATTAACTCAATAGAAGCCTGCCTCAAGATCACCTCTCTAATTATTAGGTCAAATCAACATTTTATATTGTACTATGTATGCAGGCAATTCCATTACTTCGGCTGATACTGATTTACATGTCAGTTAGATTTAATTAAAAAAAATTAGGTACTAGCTGCAGGACACAGAATTGGGCATAAACAAAATTGAGATATGTCATTTACACAAAAGGTGAACATAAGCTCGAGGATTCCGTTGAACATTAACGAAACCACCCTATATTCAAGAGAAAGCCATTTTTGCAATCCAATATAATAATTTCTCCTATTCAGGCTATAAATATGAATTGAAAAATACTGGAAGTGCCTAGATTTAGCCACTGGAAGTTCCTCAATGTCATGCTTAATTCCTGAGATATAGGAAAAGATACAATCTCTAGCAATGGCGACTACAATTTGCCTTTTGTAAACACTACCCAAGGGTATCATGAGGACAACTAAGCTGGAATTGTTCATCAATATTGATGAACAATTCACCAAATTGCATTCTATTGAAAAAACTTACATGGGTTCTCAATAGAATCCGTAGGAGTGGCAAATGGATTTTTATGCGCAACAGGAAAATAGCCAAATACACAGCCAAGTTTAATTTAGCCCCCTATATTTTGATGCAAGAATTATATCTTTAGAACAAAAATAATTAAACCTGTTAGCAAAACATTGCAACCCCCCCCCCCCCCCCCCATCTTGGACTAGTACATTTTAATTCAAACATATTAATAAATTCAGCTGTCCCCGCAATACATGTTAACTGGTCAAACCCCTGAGACATTGTCTGGATCCGCCCCTGGATATACTAGTTTACATATCATATGATACTATAACTGTACACAAAATGAATAAAAAATCTGTGGATCTTAAAAGTGGAAGCTAATTCATAGTCAAGCTGCATTACGCAATTGCTAACTTACACTTGTTATGGCAATATCGTATCACTGCTTATTTTGAATGATAGAACAAGGTTTTATGGAAAGTATTAGCACTATAAACTTATTTGATGAAGCATAATCAAATTTCTCCAAATTGACATTTAGAGTAATACTTATTCCGCACGTGTTTGAGACACATACTCATTCCAAAATAATATATCTGGTATTCAGAACCCCATGGGCATATCTATAAATAACCACGGAGTGTTAGAATGTAACAGAAAAATGCCAAAAAACGATGCTATATAATAAAAAATAATTATATTATGTAAATATACTGGTGCAATGTTGAGAACAATTGTGTTACATTTCAAATCCTTGGCAGGCCAATCTAGAGCCTTTTTCAACTCGTTGGGGCTTCAGAGTTCACACCAACGCCATCACTGTGGTTGCCTAGAGTCAAGGACAACCATAGTTACTCCATAGTGCAATGTAGGTGTACAATAGAAGGGGAACTCAATGCCTATTCTAAAAATAGGACCAATATACAAAGAATTTGTGAAAGGGATCCTAGAATCAATGCCACAATGGATTCCCCACCATTCACTGAGCCACTAGTGTCCAGAAAAGATAAGTATGACTCGAAAAGAAACGGTCATAAAAAAGAAAAGTTGGCTATCAGAGTCACGTCAGCTTAGAGCAGACTGAAATTTTATAGTTGCCCTCTTATGGCTGTCTGGCTTTTAAGAAACTTTTTAGAAGCTGATGAAAGGTTCCTAGGCAAGTAAGAATAGTAAAGAAATAAGATATCTTTTATCAAGAGAAGTTGCAATTAAATGACAAGTTCTGAAAGGCTGATAATCAAAGTTCAAAGGAATATATGTGGGTCATCATTACCATGTTTTCCATTGGTATTCTAAAGGGGTGGGGGCCCAGCTCAGTGGAAGCACGCTGGGCTTCCAACCACTGGGTCCCGGGTTCAATTCCCAGTCAAGCCTAAGTTGGATGGCTGTTTCATCCTTCGTCTCATTGCCCCTGCCTGTCCTAATTAGCCCATCAGGTGCAGAAATACAGGACGTAAAGCCCTAATCCACCACCACCACTCCATTGGTATTCTTTAGTATTATGAATTTATTAATAGCCATGTAAAATGTCATACAAAAGTATTAAACTAAAATTAATCTACTTTCAGATATTTTCAATTTCAGGCAGATTTATTTAGTTAATATCCCAAACCTGATGGAGTGATTTAATACATGATTGGATGTGATAAACAAAATCTGACCATCCATTTTAAGATGATGAACTGACTTCAGAAAAAAAGATAATAATAAATAAATAAATTTGAAACACTTAAGAGGACAATGCTTTGTAGCAGTTCTTAAACTAAAAAATAAACTGTTGAAAAAAATTGGCAGGAAAATCGTCATGTTACTGCATACATGGAAGAATCCCCAGATTCCCAGCATGTTATTATATGCAACATAATTTCTTTTAATCAAATGTATACATATATAACTGGCTCAAATTCAGGAGAAATATAGTGTACGACTCTAGTTTCTTCATGGACAAGATGTGCGAAATCAATAATGGCCATTGTATAAGATGTAAGTAATTATAAGGCCACAGTTTAACGAATGCTAAAGACCATAAACAAAGAAGAATAAGAAATTAATTATGGTTATAATAGAGACAACAAGAGCTCTAAAGAAAAGATATTGTTAGGTATCTATATGATATTAGATAACGATTTTTTTGGCGAATAATACATGGCCAAATGTGCCAGGTGCGTTCTCCATGCGTTTGGATAAAGGCATGGAAAACGCATGGTTTTTACCTCATTATAATTAGGCAAAAACCATGCGTTTTCCATGCGTTTATCCTTCTTATGGAAAACGCACGTGGCACATGTGGCCATGTAGCAGGCAAAATATATTGTTTATCTCTGGTGTTTGAGTACTTTTGTAACCTTACTGTATCTTAAGTGCCCTTTATAGAATATTTAAAACTGCACGAAGCACTAAAAAGTATTATTTTTATATAATATTATGTGGAAATCTAACAAAAGTAGTTTCCAAGAAAAACAATCAGTCTGAGAATGGATCACAAATGTAATAGCTTTATTGGCTTGAGGTGTCTCGTTGGTGGTACATTTGGGCTATAAATATATGTTCTACACTTCAACTAAAAAGGCTAGAGGCAGCTATGTAATACATTAGGAAATGCCCTGAGCTTGATGGCAATTCTTTCTTTCGCTAGTTTACCAGTTAGACTTAAATACAAACACATTTACCTTATAGCCTAATGTAGTGAAATTGCATACCAATTAGTTTTGTTTGCATTGATCACACTCAATTCTTAAACAAAGATTGCTTAGCTAGGTAACTTGATTGGCTTAATGTACACAGCAAGTCTGTCTATCTATCTGTCTGTCTGTCTATCTGGCCATATCTAGCTATATATCTATCTGTCTATCTATCTATCTGTCTGTCTATCTGGCCATATCTAGCTATCTATCTATCTGTCTATCTATCTATCTGTCTGTCTATCTGGCCATATCTAATAACTGTCTGTCTATCTGGCCATATCTATCTATCTATCTCTATCTGGCCTATCTATCTGTCCACCTATCTATATACACCTATTTTCTATCTATCTGTCCACCTAGCTAAATACACCTATTTTCTATCTATCTATCTTACTTGAAGCTCGCCCACATTCAGTGACAAAATGATCGACAGGTGTTGTTTATGAAGTTAAGTACATATTACGCAATAAGCCTGCGGGTCTTTTAAATCGTTGATCGTCAACAATTAAACGTAACTGCCAATTAAGTTAAGTTGATAACTGCGCTATCAAGGCAATCATAACAACAACTATAAGTGAAAACGTTTTCTTTATATTTTAATTTGCTAAATAATTAAAGAATTAAAAATATATGAATTCAATTATAATGCCACAAGTAATATTGTAATAGGAATATTTGTATTCATATATATTATTTTAGGCTTGGTTATTATTCTATGATTATAATAATGCGTAGTTCTTAGAGATATAATTATGTAGGATCAGATAATGCAGCCCTCAAACACTATCTACATATTGGGTCTTTTAATTGCCTCAGCCTGGACACTTATTCCAACGCACCATAAATCAGGAAAATTTAAATAATAAAAATAATTAATCAGTGATATTTGCCACGAAGTCTCATTACATTATCTCAACTACAATGGGCACATATTTCGTGGAAATAAAACTATTTGGGGCTTGGAGAAAACAAAAAAAAAAGAGGAAAAAATTACCTACTCTTAAAGACTGATGTTGGCATGTTAAGCATGATTTCCCCATCGAATATGAAATCTTGCAGATAATTGTCCACATTTTTAAGTACCATTGACTATAGATGTATTTTTCAGACAAAATATCTCAGCATTAGAGATATAGTGAATTGTAATGGTTCTGTCTGAGAATGGATTTACCATAGTGACAATCTTGATATTCTGGTGTCAAGTACATAGTTTTTCTTGACACAACCATTCATCAAAATGCCGCCTACAAATGTACAAGGCTGTCGTTTCCTCATAAGATTTAAGAGTCCGTTGCTATGGAAAGTCGGATCATACCAAGTTGTCCAGCCAGCTCTAGTCTGCATAATCAATGTTATACCATGAATTATTAGAGACAGGTAAATACTATTATCAAATGTCTTATTTTGAGAATACAGGAATTTATTCAACGAAGTTCTGAAATATGGCAAGTGAGTGGAATAGACAAATTCTCAAAATTAACATTTGGTGACGATTTTATCCTCTGTCTCTCTTTTGTTTTTTTTGCATAAGAAAAATAATATAAATGCATTTGACAGTCAACCCTCTGAACCCAAAATGCTAATAAGGGCGAATAATTAAACGATGGGAAAAAACTGAATCTTCTCAGTCCCTGACTCTCTTTAGCAACATATTATTGAATTGAGAGGTGCCATGGCCTTGTGGTCAAATCGAAAGGTTGTAGGTTCGAGCCCCCACCATGGCATGGAAGAACTCAGCAGATCCTCTGTAACTTTGCTCCACTCCACCCAGGTGTAAATGGGTACTTGGCTGTACATAGGCAGTGATGGCAATTGTAAGTGCTTAGCCCCTGCAGGTAATTCTGTGTAACGGGCTGTATACTCCCCGGGGAGTTGAGAAAAGCTCATGCTTGAACAGGCCTGCCAAGGGTGTAATTTTAAAGTCAGTTGAGACTGATTGGATGGTGATAACTCGGACTATAAACATCTACATTTACAATGGCTTTGAACATGCAGCGCTGAGCTTCATCATACCTGCGAATGACGTCATTTCAGAATTACTGAAACTATCCGTGGAGAGTGCATGGCTAAATTGACCATTTTGTGAATACAGAAAAAAATCTCAACTCTCGACCTATCAGCGATCTGCATTGGGCATTGACAGATGATGAAGTCTTGCATCTTCGATCAACTGAAGGAAATGTGCATTGTAACCAGGGTCAACTGTACAACCAGCAGCAGACCTACTGATAAGATAATAAGGCCCATAGTTTAGTAGTCGACGCCGATGTTACACAGAATTTGATTGGACCTTTATTACCAATTTACCACCAGCAATAATACAAATAATAAGGGACATAAATATACTGGGATAGATCATGATACAATAAGGGGTTGTTGGTGGCGGAAAAGTTAGAGATATCTTTCTCACAGAAGGTTAGGGATAGTTTACTCACAAAAAATAAGGATATATTATCATATATGATAATATGAAGGCAAATTTTCTGAAAATCAAAAGGGTAAAACCAGTAGTTTTACTGTATCTTGAAAATGTTAGAGCTGATCAGGACAGGCAGGTGCCAAGGCAATGAGGCGAATGATCAAGCAACCTTCCAACTTGAGCTGGATTCGAACTCAGGACCATTCCTTTATGTTGGGCAACCCAGTGCCCTACTACTGAGAAAGTTGCAGTTCGTCATCATATGCAACAGCTACATTTTATTTTAGGGAAAAATTTATAAAATGTTACGTAATGATAGCTTCACCGCCTCTCAAAAGTAAAGTTATCCGTTTCCTGAGGCATCATTCACAAACTACACCTCACACATACTGCTGACTACTGTGGTATTACAGCACACCTTACTGAAATAATTCAATTTTGAAAGGTAGGGTTCCCAACACCATTGTTAAATTTCATTAAAAATGTTATGGAAAAACTTGCATTCGCATGTTATTACTAAAAAGCACTACACATGCAGTTGGTTTCATTTGTCAAATTAAACCAAGACAAAGCTAGACAACTTCTGCTACCTGCCACTAAATGGAACTGTCTGCCTATAGCTGGCTACTCAATGCCGAATCTAAAATTACATGCAGCACTATTTGGTATATAAGTTGAGAGTTATCTATATTTGTAATCTTTTGAAAAGATGCATGTCAATTGCACATACATATTTATGATATATTAGATACATTTCTTACATTTACCAAGGTTTATATTTTTTCAGTAGTGGTCGTTCAAGCCGACTATCAGATAGAATTAGACGGAAGTGGCTGGCTTTAGCCAGTTACAGTTACAGCCAGGAATAGGTTGCTACACCCAGATAGCATTCCAAATCGTTTCAACGTCAGTGTGATGTTTTTTTTTAACGATGCTGGGTCGATTTGGAATGCTATCTGGGCCGCTGACTAGGGTCGACTAAATTTCATTTCAACTAACTGGACTTTTAAAATATAGTCTATAATTTTTTGTTAATTTTTAAATTTTGCATTTTATTTACTTTGCCCAATATAAGTACAGTACATACCACATATTCTAGCTAAATGCAACCAATCTATACTCATCTGAGCATGGTTTGAATTATGAAGTATATCCAGTGCAATAGACTGGTCTGAAAGTTGTTGAAACAGACATGCAGCCACTTAAAAGAGGCAGGGCTCACGCCACGTTTGTCAGATGTGAGTGCTCAGTTTAGCTGAAGGAATCTGTGCTGGATCTTCGGGTAGATCACAAGTCATTTGGTGAATTGAGCAAGGGCAATTAGCAACTGGCGCATGGTCCGATAAGGTCCTTATGCTTAGCTTTGTGGAAGTTTATAATGATTTACTGCATGCAGCTGGGTGGTCTAGTGGTAAGACACTCGCCTGCTCCTCTGAAGGACCCGGGTTCAATCTCAGGCCCAGGCACCCTTCATGAGCAACATCCCCGCAGCTGGATGTCATTCGGATGAGAAGTTAAATTGATGGTCCCTTGTACTCAGTGTCTATGCTGAGGCAAGTAAAAGATCCAACTCTTGGGGTGAATGTCTAACATGGGTGGACTCCTGCTCTCTGACCTCGTCAATCAACCCTGATAGTGATTTATCAGTTAATCTATGTATCAAACCATATTTTAATGTTATTGTGATAATCTATCTTACCTGTTATCTGATATTGCTTTATGTATATTTTATATTGTTGTAAATTTAAGGGCCCAGATGCAAAACAGCTATGCTGATCTGGTTTAAAAAAAAATAATTATAATAAAAAAATATATATATTATATGTACTGTAAAAAAATACGCATATACTAAAATCACAAAAGTTTATTCATGACAGGCAATTAATGCAGCGAAACTTTTTTTCAATCATCAATAAATGGTCAAAAATAATAAAATTCATTATAATCTAAAACAGGATTTACTTCGCTAACTTATAGCGATTTGTTTAACTGACAGGTTGACATCAGCAATAGTAATGGTCAATTTTTTTCTGATTTAATTTACCCGCTTAATTTGCCAGTTACTTTTTCCAATTTTTGTTGATTTGGCTTCACACCCAGTTTGTGAGGTTCTAGTTTTCCGAACTCCAAATTATGAACCATAATGGGATTTTATCATATATATGAATTAATAAATATGTATATTAGTATCAACAAAGATTTAAGATTAAATATCTGCATTGCTTATTACTGAGATTCCAAATGTGGTTATATTATCAGATTCTAATAAACACATAATTATGACAATCATAATATATATAAATAGATTTTTATTGACAGCAAAATATCAAATTGATACACGTGTCAGCATGACAAAATAATAATGGCAAAACAAAGATAATGGAAATACATGGATCAACAGTAAAAACAATTAAATAAGTAGAGCTATATTATTACTAATACTAATAAACATTACATAGTCTGTCTAAAAAATTAGTAAGCACCCGGAACTAAACAAATAATAGTAATAATACTGTTTAAAAAGCACCAACAAATAATTTTAGCACGACAATTCAGGTACAATAACAATACTCAACACTAAGCATAAGATATATATATATGTAAACAATATGAAGTGACATACAATATGAAGTACGAAGTCAGTATATAATAGGACATGTTGGTAAATTCATCGATTCATCCTTTGTTCTTTGATTTAGTAAACTCTGTGGTGTGCCTGTTTGTAGTCTGGCTTTCAGAGTTGAGAAATGCTTCAATCAAGTTCTGAAGGTTTCACTGATTAAGCAATTTGACACAGTTATCTAACATTTTAAGGGGGAGCTGGCAATGCGCTTTGTAATGCATGCCTCATTTATTTTATCATCTGACAGATTCTTGAAAATGACAGCATCCAAAATAAAACTGACAACGCAATGAGAATGCGGTTGCCATGGAAATGCTTGATTGCATTTTAGGATGCTTTTGGAACAATATTTTGGAAGGAAATAGACAGAAAATTAAAATTCAATGGTCAAAGCCTAGTTCATTAATTTCAGGAGGCGGCGAAAACAAAGTTGATTGGAACGAACTGTATGATTTACAACACTTTCAATGTTTCTCTCCTAAAAAAGTAATTAATTCTATTGCAATTTACTAACTTAAAAATTTGAACACCTGACAATCATTCTCATAATTGCCTGTCATGAACAGTTCGACCTGTTCAATTCTTGTGTTGAAATCAACATTTCTTCAATTATTAATGACAAAAAGAGCATCAAGCTTTTGGGAACTGATCTCAATCATTTTGATACAACCATCAATTATTAATGTAAATATTAATGGCTTTATCCTTTTAATTAGGCTATGCCAATCCCATTGGCATAGACTATTGTTTTTTGTAAATATTATTATTATTATTCCCTATTCTCCGCACCAATTTTAGTGTCCTTGGAAAAATATTCAAGGTCACAGAAATTCGCAAAGTTGCAAGTTTTGACATAAAAATAATTCATAAAAGGATTCTGATGTTGGCATACAAAAGAATGAGAATTATTTTACCTCAAGTTTATGGTCTACATTTGTTTAGAAGAAACATTTACTGGTGTGTGATAAACTAGTGCAGGTTTACATCTGTCTATAAGATAAGTCTTGTCAGATTTCTGCATTTAAAGTCACCAATTTATGGGCTTTGCTCTAATTTTGAATAGAATTGACTGACTACCTGATACTTAATTTCCAGTGTAAGATGCGGGAAATATCATGGTCTGTTGTTCAGACTCCAATGTGATAAACAAGAACATAGAGAAACATGACGGGGTCAGCCTTGAGTGAACCTGTGCCCTTAATAAGCTGTACTGGTTTACCTGTTACAGCAAATCGGGGTATCTTGGGCCACTCAGGGCAACTTTGGCCGCCTATGAAAAAGGGATTTTGTCAAGTCTTATTACTCTGATTTGGCTCAATATAGGTCGTTAATTTTTGCATAAATAAGATTTGTTATTTCTATTAGCTTCCCAAAAATAAAAGAATCATGACCATTGATGCAGTCTGTGCTGCTGGGGGGACAGTTATGTTAGGGCATGTGGTTTTCAATGACTCAGCACTTGCTGTATGCTATAATTTGCGAAAACCAGGTAATGCACATGCCAGGTACTTAGAATGTCTGTATTTTGAAGAGAATGTCTCACAGATCAAATTGGTATATGGGAAAATTAAAACTATCTGTGTATTTCTTTATATTTCAGCCCTCTGAAGCATAGTGTGAGGTATTTCTGCCCATGGCCAAAATGATCTCAAAGGTCTCCAAATTTGTTGAACATTGATGTAGTCTTCATGAGGCATGTGCAGAAATTGGTGTATTAAACTGAAATGGTCATATCACTTAAATCATCAAATAATGAAGGGTGTAATTAGGTATTATAATAAACCATCAATATAAGTAGGTGTATATTATTTTATGAAACGGTTTCAGAAGTATTTCTGCTGTCTCGCCAATGGCTCTGCCATAGAAATTCAATATCATCATAATCATGGGACAAAGAATGTTGACTGCATCATTGCCAAAGCCATGGGCTGCCAAAGTTACCATGTTACAACTTCGGCCGCCCATTATTTTGTTAAATAAATCTGTTATGATTATGAGTTTCAAGAAGTTGTATGGTGTATGTATATCTTCCCATATAACGTCCATTTAGTGGCATGAAATGTCACTTATGGTAGAGCCAATAATATTGCAAAATGGCCAATGATACCCTGGTTTATTGTACGTTTATTTCGCCATTGAGTGCATTTGGTTGTGAAAACAATCGGTTTCTAAAACAACAAATGACTATTCACTTGGGGAGAAGGCATTAATTCAATATATATTTCTTCAATGGTCAATATTTAACACAAATATGTTATTTTATAATAATCAATTCAAATTTTCCAAAACACCTTATCTTATAAAACCTCTACCACCGCCACACAGCTGGTAAAACAATGGTCCTGATGTTTCGCAAGGGTTATTAGCCGGAAGGTATAAGGCATATAGCTATTTACGTATATACTGATGTCTTCTTCAGTAAAGATTAATAGATGCCAAGAAGACACTGAATAACATTTCGTGGAAAAAATCTGAATACTGGTAATAAGACTACATCAAGATATGTCTATTTGGCATATGCTGTAATACCATTGATATAGCTTGTTGACTAGTAAACAAGCTGATAAGACAGGTAAGTTATGCTGATGTCAACAAAATTTAATAAAAGCTCGCCAAATATACCCAAAAAATAAGAAAAAAGAACCAAGATAGCATAACAAATAGTATTAAAAGTAATATTGAAAAGTAATATTGTTTAATATTAGCGCCTAATGAAATTATGCGGTTTAGGTCACTTGTAAGCCCGAGTGGGCTGGGGAGTCACAATTGTCATACCTGTTGTTTTTGTGTTTAATGTTAATAACTCTATGTGACTAAAATAAAAGAATTTCAAATCAATTAAAGTCGGTGCGATATTGAAACGATGTTGTACCAATGGTGGCCAATATAGAAACGACGCGAGCCCAATTTGGCAGGCTATCTGGGAATAACGCCTTCATGAGCAACATCCCAGCTAGACGTTGTTTGGATGAGACGTTAAATTGGTGGTCCCTTGTACTCGGTGTCAATGTTGAGGCAAGTAAAATACCCCACCTATGGGGTAAATGTGTAACATTGGACTCCTTGCTCACCTCATCAATCAACCCTCGATAGCAGAAATAACTTGCCTTAGAGGGCTGTAATTTCCACATCTATCTATCTAACTATCTGTTTCTATCTTTCTATCTATCTATCTATCTAACTATCTAACTCTCTATCTATCTATCTATCTGTTTCTATCTATCTATGTACCTAACTACCTATCTATCCATCTATCTATCTTTCTACCTTTTTATCTATCGATCTATCTATCTAACTATCTATATATATATCTATCTATCTGTCTATCTACCTACCTACCTACCTATATACCTTTATATCTATCCATCTCTCTATCTATCTATTCGTGTGGATATGATTCCTCAGTCTATGGAGAGCAGAAGACCTGAAACGAATGCGGAACTTGAACTCAGAATGAAGGTCGGCAACGCAAATACATACATCCTAACCTGATAATGTCTGTGCAATAGACAAATGGCGTGATTAGTACTCTTACTGTAGGCATACTCTTTGATCCACCTGCCATCCTCAATTGTGGCACGAAAAGCACCGTGTTTCTTCTTGCGGTTTGTGGGTGCATGGTGGATATTTTTTCCTTTTTTTTTTTTTTTTGCTAATACCAGTATTAATGTACTTGGATGCTTGAGTGGGAATTCTGTTTAATTCCACCAGCAGAAATATTGATAAAGGAGAAAAAAAACAAAATAAAACTGAGGAATCTCAAATTCAGATCTTCAATGTGGATGATGAGACAACATTCATATTTAATTTTCTGTTGCAGTCTCCAGAGGATGTCGTTTGAATGTCTTCAGCAGCTCAATTTCCAAGTTAATGGAATCGACTGTAATAAAATGTATATGGACTCCTCCTCTGAAGTTGTATTTTTTAACTCTTAAGTCTAATCACATTTAGTATCACAATAGTACAATTTCAAAAACAAATACTGGAAAGTTTGTCACAGATATTTGGCATAAAATCAAGTGCCAGAATCAATAACAATAATATTAATATTTACTGGATACTCTGAAACTAATACCTCGTACAGGTAACAACAATTATACTGATAAGACAATCATAGGAAGTCCAGAGAATGACTGCATATTATGCAAAGTCATAAACTATTTTCATATATTTCCTGGATTGTTGAATTTGGCTTAAAAAACTGCATAATGTAAAAAAAGAACTAACATGACATTTGTGATCTAGGATGAGCAATATGTTTCAACAGATGCCTTTACAGGTTTCCTTCCCAGGAGTGCGCACCAATGTTGCTCACTAGAGCAGCCACAGTTTGGCCCACTTGCAATTTTTTTCGTGGAATCTGTTTCGTGGTTTTCTTCATTGAGCACTCAGACCCCTCACCTGGGTTAATCCCAAAGAAACGCCTGAAAACCAAAATATCATTTATAAGTAATTGGCATGAATATGCTGAACAGTAATGAAGTTTCGACTTACACAAAGATTTAATCATAGAGTGGCATTTAATCATGACGTTTCTTTAACACGTTGAGAGGGTGAGTGGCTGGGTGATTAGGGCTTTATGTCCTGTATTTCTGCACCTGCTGGGCTAATTGGGACATGGCAGTGAGACAAAGGATGAAACAGCCATCCAACTTAGGCTTGACCTGGAATCAAACCCGGAACCCAGCGGTTGGAAGCCCAGAGCGCTACCTCTGAGCTAGGCCCCCGCCCCCTAATAACAAGATCAGACTTCTAAAGGCAGAGTTTACTAGTTAAAGGTTTGCTGCAGTGTTTTAGCTGAGTGACATACATTTCCAAATAGCCCACCTCTGAAAGAATTCAAGTGTGACTACAGCACCTAATTCGATGCAAATAAAAGCTGCCGATCCAGATGTAAAAGCTGATGATGAGGTGTTGCCCTGAATGGCTACCTTGCCCTCAATGGAAACCATCCACTTACTGACAGTGCACAGAGAGTTTCCTGCAAAAAAAATACAATCAGTAGATTTTAAACTATTAAACTACAGTATCTGAAGATGTACTAACAAGACTAATTCTCAACTTATGATATGTCAGTTTGTCTTTTTATTGGTTAACTATGAGGGTAAACATTTTTTGAAGGCACTCATAGTTTATTATTCAAACCATATTTTGTTTATAATTGAATAGTCAAAACAAATTTCAAAACATTTTCATATAAATTATTCATCAATGATGAAAAACTATCTACCGAGTAAAATGAGGCGAGGTGAGCTCGGCAAGTCCTCTGACGTCAATGAAGTCTCTCGATGATGTGGTGACCTGCAAGTTAAGTACACAAACATTAGTTATGCTTTTACATGGTTGTCATATGCACCAACACAAATGTTAGTTATATTGATGGAAACAAAATTAAATCTCTTATGAAAAAGAGTCACCACTGCCTCACGTGACATATTTTCATCGATGTTATTGACGGTATCTCTGATTTCCTTTTTGTTTGCACTGCGTCTGCTTCTAAAGTATGACAAAATGTCCTAGCCCCGCTTATGGAAAGCCTGTGTCACGCACTCCATGGCATCAACGCCTGTCAACGTTTCAAAATGTTGAAACAGGTCATGAGGGGTCATCAGCAGAGGTCACATCTGTCCTAACTCATCAATGTCTATGGGAGGTGTTTGATTGATGTCTATGGGAGGTGTTTGATTGATGTGCTGTCTTTGCAAATTATCAATGTCATCATACTGGTGGTCTGACTAGACTTTGGACCAGTTCTCGCCACTACTGACAGGACCTCAGTTCTCCTTGACTCCGGCGTATCTTCTTCGCCATCAGGCAAATCCAAGGGCTACCAGCTGACACAGCCATATGAATCTGGTATATTGTTATATATATATATCTTTTATTCGACAGCTTCATGTCATTCATGACATATGTGTCATAATGTTATGTTATGTTATGTTGCTTTGTTTTTTTACACAAGTGCTGGCTGAGCGAGGCTTACCAAACATGGCGAGCGTGTTGTTTCTGTTCAGGCGCTTAACCCTGCATTTCAGTTGGTTCAGTAGAAAAGCATAGGCAGCCCCAAGTATGTTTCCTTCCAATGTCACATCCATCAGACTAGATAGATACAGGCCAACAACCTTTTTCACTATCAAAAGGCACTATGATCGAGTGAGGTTCACTTAAAATACCCGCATAGCATCAGCAATCTTTCGGATAAGAATTCTGCGGTCAGCATGTCCTGGCTCGATCCCACTGCACAGAGAGGTCTGATGTCCATAAGGAAATGCCAGATGGTGAAGACTGTAAAGAAGTAGGAGTCAATGTGGTTTGAGCTGTTGAGCTTGTGACAGGGGAATCAGGGCACAAATAATTCAACTGTGGTGAATCTGGACAGACTGATGACAAAGCTGACATCATACATGATTCTGGTGCTGACAACTGTGGAGAGCCTGGATCAGATGTGGCACTGTCTGATGGGAAAATAACCAATCAGATTGCTAATCAAACAAGTGATACCTAAGAATTCGAATGCACAAGTAGTTTACAATGAAACATAATAAGGATCATTTACTGAACTAATTGATCCAGCTGTAATAATTCAATTTTAATGCTTACTTTCATTACTCCATGCAGTAAGAATTTTCGGATCTGAATGGATTTCAGCAAATCAGACAGATAACTCTCCTTTACGAACTTCAGGTCGTCAACGTCCTCTACTCCTCTTGTAGCTTGTTCAGAATATTACTTAAGGTACCAGTCTGGTACTTTACACATCTGTCAGCATCTAGTTCTTTGTCTCTTGTTGTTTAAGGCTTTTTGATCACTTGACATTGAATCCATGAAGTAAATTGGTCTCTTACCCAAAACATATCTGAAAATAATAAAAACTGGTGGTTAGGCAGCCATTGTTAATATAATGGTAGTCCGGCACAAGTTCGGAAGTCTACTACCAGTACAAATTACTGTCAAACATTCTTTCATAGTCCCAAATGACTATTCGTTATACTAGTTGCAATATTGCTTTATATAGAAACGAGATAAGAAACTATGAACGAGATGAGAATATAATACGCAAGATACAGATATTGGTCATTGGAAAATGAGCCCAAGGGCTATACTTGAAGCCGGATTCAGTTATAAATCCTTGAACTTTAAAGTTATTAGCATCGGGAATTTGGTCCCCCCCCCTATTGTCATTGGTTGGAAGCTCATTGTGAAAGCTGATTTCATGCTAAAACTGAAGTTTTCTATAACAATACTTGTATTTCTATAAAGAGTAAGAATGTGCAGTTGCAGCAGGTCACAATCATCACTGCAGGATGAAGTTGGATAGTCCAGGATTCACAAAAAGCTCATGACTGATTATGAGATCTTTTATGATAAATGACCTGTTCTTTTCAAACTTGTTGTTAAATGAGCCTCAAGAATTAGCAATGATACGTTTTTTGCAAATACAGTATGTGCATAATCTGCTTACAATCAAATATTTGTCCTCTGCTTCCCAGTCACCTGCCACTTCAGCCAAATTGTGCCCCACTATTGGACCATATATAGAACTTCTTGGGAAAAAGCAGGGCATAACAAAAAGCATGATATGATAGTCAATGCAACATTTCTTCTTGGCTCACAGCCGAAATTAGTGAATAAATTAGCTGATCACTTAATTGTCATTAATGCGAAGGTCTTTGTGATCTATGGTTACACTTGAAATATTTCAAAATGTCTTGATGCTTCATTGCTTTTTCTGCAAATCTTTTAGGGATTATTTGACATGGTTTTAGTCGTAGACTTAATTTGTTCAAGCTAATTAGGAAACACCAAATACAGCTTTTAGCAGGCTAACAGATTGCTTGAAGGTGCCTTGGATTTCAGTCGAAGAATGCTGCAGAGGCAGTACCATCCATAATAATAAAGTGGGTGGTGTTCTGAAAATAAGTTTGACCAAGGTTAGACCATGTTAATGAAATAGGTTTCCCATTAGTAAGGAAAACCTTATCAGCCACCAGATGACCCAACTCCATCATACAGGACCAAATGTACTTTTGAGCACCTTGTGTATATTAGTATGTGAGGCCTTGAGCTGCATGCATGCTTCTCCACTGTGTCCATGGTTCGATGCAAGAGGAATAATTCAGAGTCTATATGATGATGTAACCTTGTCCTCTTAGTAACTCTTGTGACTAAATTGTAGACACTCCTATGACAGGACTCTTATGGCTTATTATTATGACAGATATGGATGTATTTCAGAATTTCAAATGGAAACCATCCAGGTTTTGTTAAGGCTGATATACCATTTCCAAAATGATATAACACATGCCTGTATCTGTATTTTTGGTCCCTCCCAAGACCGATTGAATATTTAGTCAATTTAAAAGAATTTTTAGCATTTGCGCGAAGTCGTGGTTCATCCTATTTCCTTTATTATGTAACATATACTGTTGGTAGGCACATGACTGTATTCAGTGAAAAAAAAGGTTCACTTTGAATACCAACATTGCTGTATTTAAAATTTTATTCACATTATAATAACTAAATGAGCCCGAATAGACATATTTATCACTCTCTTTATTCCGTCCTTTTACAGGCCTAAAATTATTCAGTCACTTAATTTGAATTATGGTGTAAAACCTGAAAATTATAAGTATTGAATAGACATAGCTAAAAATATTTCTCTGGATCAAAAGATAATATTGCACAGATTATCTGTGCATGGATTGTTTTTTTATTAAGACAATTATATTTTAACGAATCTAAAATTATTCAGACACCAAATCTCCAGCTTGAGAGCAAAGGTTTTCAGTATTTTCTTAGGCTATCTCCCCCCCCCCTAACATCTAGTTCAGTTCTTCATCAATGTTCTTTCCACCTATTATTGTGAAAAACTATGAAATAGTTCAAACATATCAATCTGCCACGCAAACCCATAACTTGAAATAATAGTTTGACAGTTGGGCCTGGGCATTAAGGATTAAGTCTCCCCACAAAAGCCAAGAATTTTAAGCTATTTTAATTTATCTCTGCACAAGCATTGCTTGTCATTAAGGGCATTGGTTATTTTTATGGGCACATATCTATTGAGTCAATTGTTATTTTACTTGCTGGTCAAAGATTAGGTATGTTTTGCATAGAAGTCTGTTTAAATTATTATGCTACATGTATTTTAAATTGCCAGATAAGCCCAGTACTAGCCCTGATGTTACTCTCCCAGATAGAGTCTGCACCTGCACTCCACATGCATTGCCAAATCAACATAAATCAGTATTTAAAGATCGTTCTGAAAAAAACATGATAAGTTCATACATGGAGATTACTGCTGGGGTCTTTAAACATATTGAGGAAAACCATATGTTAGGCCGCGAAAATGCTTTAGTTAAATCACAGTTCATGATCAACCCTACGAGAGAACAACTTTTATCACACTGCAGAAAACTCACAGATAGTCATCTCGACCCTTTTCACAATGGAGGATCTGTAAAAAGTTATTTTCTATGTCTGGGGCACGTCATTGGATGGGGTCCTTACCAGCAAGAGACCGAATTCATCAGGATCTGTATCAAAGGACGATTCGTCAGGAGCATCTACCCTGTTATACCTCGCAAAGACAAGTTAAAAATTCTAAAGCAGAGAGGGGTGGCATAGGTTGGTGTTTTTGTATTTATATGTAATATATATTTATATATATCTGTATACAAACTTTGTTACAGGGATGTCTTTATGTATATATATTTTTTTTACTTGTAGGATCATCATGGAACGATTACCCAACTTGACTTAATTAGACCTATTTAGATCTAATAAATAATTAAAACTAAAAGATGTCTTATGTTTGTCTTCATTCAGTTATGTTCGTGTGATCTAGGCTCTTTCTATATCTATATATATATATTGATAACTAAGACGCCTCGTACCCGTCTCATATGGATCTATACACGGGGTAAACCAAATATTTGTAGTTTAAAACTATTCCTTATTTTAATATTGATTTTTAAACAGGTTCGCTAATTATCTTCAAGCGGCCATCAAGCTTGCCGATTATATGTTAATAAATAGTAAAAGATCGTTAAATTATAATCTAGTCTGAAGTATCAATTTCATTTTAAGACTGAACAATTTAACAGCTAATTTTGACTCTAGTATCCATGTATTCTTGTAGATAAATTTTGATCTGTCTGATCCTCAGTTGTGTCGAAATTATTCAGACTATTTCGCTTGTCAAAAATCGGTACAAAACAATTCCAGGAATTTCAGAATAAATTTTACCGCTAGGGCGCTGCAGGTATCTCCTTATAGTTTGCGGCAGATTTTTGCTTTAGCTATATAAGGTATAATAATCTTATTCTGTCGTACATATATTTATATATACTTACTACATTACAATCTTAATTTTATTTTCTGTCGTAGTAGGAAAGTCCTAATTTTACGAAACTATTTTTTCGTGCACTTCGTCTATCACTTCCGGTTGAGCAGCATGGTGAGGCGGGCGATTACGGTTTCTTCGCTATGAATGAGCGATGTCTACAAGTTTGAAGGTACCTTGAATGGTTGTGGCTGAGTTCTCGTATATATATATAGTTTTGACATACCGCTTACTTTGTTAACTTAAAATGCACTGAGTAGTCGCCTTTATATACCATGTTTCATGCCTACATGTGTCTGTAGGAAAGATCTGTTTTTATAATATCTTTACAGATTCTTCAGAGTCACCTCGTCAATACCTGGTATGGAAAACTGCATTTGAGGTAACTTGAATATGACGTTGTGCTGTGTTATTATTATGTTACCGTCTATGTTAAACTATGTGTCTGTAGGAAAGATCTGTTTTTATAATATCTTTACAGATTCTTCAGAGTCACCCCGTCAATACCTGGTATGGAAAACTGCATTTGAGGTAACTTGAATATGACGGTTGTGCTGTGTTATTATTATGTTACCGTCTATGTTAAACTGTCTTTATTTTACCCTGACCTTTTTTGATCGATTTGGTTTTTCTAAATTAAAAGAGACATACTTTACATGCTTGATCCTCTCTACATTAAATTTTTGAGACATGACAAATACAGGCTTTCAAGTTGAAATGTTTTATTTTTAGACGGTTGGTACATTAATTTAAAAAATGTATGTAGTCGTTAAGTATCTCTGTAAGCTGAGAGAATTCATGCTGTTTCATGTAGAGACCTCTCTTGGTGAAAACCTTTTCCTCTTGATGCGGGGGTGTCCATCTCAGACGAATATCAACGCATCCTCGGGTGACTGATAGTCTTATGTCCTCGTTGAGGTAAAAAACAAAATCTCTTCCTCTGCTACCAAGGTCCTTGAAACTTGAGGTGTTATCTGTAGTAATTTCCTGACATCTCTAACTGATAGACCTACATATTTTTGGGCCGGAAATGTACCATCCAATACTCTGAGGTTTAGTCTTCTTCCTCCTTGATACTCTGTGAATGATACTTGACTGGTCTTGCCGAAATTATGTTTGAAGAGTTTTGTGGTTGCAGTAGTCATGATGATCCGTTCTGAATAACCACCTATGATTCTACGTCTCTTATATACATGGTTGGTAGGTTAGAGAGGTTGCTGATTGGTGGTTATTTATAGGTATATTGTTTTTATGACTATCTTTGTGTTAACCTTAGGTGTAGTTATTTATAGATATGTTGCATAATTTTATGACTATCTTTGTGTTAACCTTAGGTGTAGTTATTTATAGATATGTTACACAACGTCTGTGTTATTTTATGATATATTCAATTATTTCCAGTTATGAATATCTTAATGGGTTAGCCATCTGGGTCGTTTAATTGGTAGCCCTGGGGGTATTAGAGTCATGAGGGATAATGGTGTATTGATGCGTTTCAATGCTTCCAAGAAATCTGTCCAACCCTCAGGTTTTCTTATTGTGCCATGTATAGCTGTTCTAAGCAGGTCTATAATGTTTGAACCCTCAAACAGTTTACCGGCAATTGTAACTATGCCGTTTTGTGACCATGTTACTTCAGGATCATGTCTTTTGATGTAAGTGACAAGCCTCTCGGCTCTTTCTTTTGAAGTTTTTGGGAATGCATCAATGATGAACGAGTTGTCAGGCTCATTATGTTGTTCGAGTATAACCTCAGACTGTTCAGGCTGATCAGTCTGTTCAGCATGTTCAGTTTGACTAACTTTATTCGCCTTATTCTTAAGTCTGTGATATGATGATTCAGGTATTATAAAATGCTTCATTTTTCCAAGAGCTCAAGCTGAGGTAAAACAGCCTTAATAATCCTAGGCCAGGCAGATCTGAGTTTTAGACAGAGTAACCTTCGACCTTTCTCTTTGCTATCTGCCAACTTAATGAGTTTGTTTTTATATCTACCTAGCTCTTTATCGATCTGTTTACTGACAATTAATTCCCCTTCAATAATATTCCTTGCCAGCTGTCTAAGTAATTCTAACTGAATCTTACTCATTGTATTCAGTAAGACATCTTTCTGTTTACTATCGGCTATAGATAATAGCTTGATAAAGGCCATGTTCTTTTTTAGTGCTGCCATAACTGTAAATGATCATTTTCAGTGTTACTCTACCTTATAAACAGCTGTAGGCCCTTCATCGGGAAAAATGGCCGATCTTAATCTTAAATTCTTATCGGTTTTAGTATGTAAGTCAATAACAAAATATGTGTAAGGTTCAGTGGTGGCTGCTAGGTAAGCCTGAAGCATCTGTCGATAGCCTAGTTGTCGGCCTAGAGCTGTGATCTGTCCTTTGTCTCTGTTGTTAGCCATTATGACAAATACATGCGTGTTTAGGGTTAAAGTTCTTGAATGTTTTGACTTTAAAAACAGATTATGGGTTAGTAGAATAACTGAGCAGTTATTATGATGTGTTCCTATCGTGAAAAGTTTTAAAATCGTATTCGCGTTCATTGCATCAATCATTAGATCATCAAATATTATGACCGAGTGCCTGGTGCTTATAGTCTGAAAGGTTTCCAAGTCATCTTTACTGGGGATACCATAGTGGAATGATATATTGTCCATTTCTGATTCTAGCGTACTAAACATTGCTTGCCATGTACTGTTGTAGCAGTATAGAATTTTTTCAGGCGTTTCTTGAAACATGTCATGTTTCAGTAAGCGGTAAACAAATGGCGATTTACCCCCCTGACTTGGTGATGATATTTGTGAAGTGATGTGCAGGCAGAATGACACAAAAAAGCGGTGGTAGAGTCTAAAGCTTTATTAGCACGCGGTGGCAGACCGGTGAATCTGAAATTGTTACAAAAAATACAAACTAAGTATAAGACACATATAAAAATGGACAGACATGACAGAACGGACATAATGGACAAACAGACACCTATAGATATACTAACATCAATACAAATTCATCTGTCATCCATTACAAGTTTACCTTCTATATTAAATAGACATTAATTAACTCGTAATACATACAGATACATGGCTTACTATCACAATCACTTAAGTGTCATTTACATTGTAAATTAAACATAGAAAACAGTGCAATATGATAATGAAAACTTACAAACATCAATAGCACTCCAGGCCATCCACTACTAATGCCAGATCAGCTCACAAAACACTCCAAGTAATCATTTCCTTTTCAGCTTGTATAAACATGATAAATATCCACCTCCTTGTAATATTCAATTTAAAATAGCTTATAAAATGGTCCTTTCCCTTCAGCTGCTCATTGCAAACTCAATATCCCCCTGGATATCTCACATTCAACAAACTAAAACAAAGCAGCTTCACACCTCTCACATCCTGAACCTTGACACAACAGCTTTCATTGGACTGTGTACAACAATATTATTATATTACATGGCGTGTTTAAAAGTGTAAGAACCTTGTCTTCAGACATATTCTTCCAAGAGTTGGGGTTATTATTGGTTGCTACAAAAGATTGATCTATAGTGTCCGGTCTCTGCATGATGAATGATTTCAGAGTAATTAGATATCATCTATTTAACTGTAGCATTACAGGTGTTGGTTATCTCCATAATGGCTGGTGTTTCAGCATGAATCATTAATACTACGGGCTCTTTCAGAGCTTTCTTGAAATTCAGAGATTGTCTTACATGCCCATGGTCAGGGGTATAAGATGTCCCATAAGATGGTTTTATATTAAAAGCATACATACAGTAGCTGTAGGCAAAGTCATACAATGTAATATCATTACCGAAATCGTTTCCTAACTCTCTAATTGTCTCATAGAGGCCGAGATAACTGGCAGAGACCCCATTCCCCTGCGCGTGATCAAAAGTAGGTGTAAAAGTGTTGATAGTATCATTATTTACTGAAAGGGATATTCTTTGCAGATCATACGGTTTGAAGTTGAAGGGGTTGAGATTTAAATCCTCATTGTAGGCCTTAGCAGGGATTAAAGTGACAAGAATTCTGGAGGGGAGCCTGTTGGGAAAAAGGTTATCAAGGGTTCCCGATGTAAAGCCTGTGTTTATATTTTCTACCCTAATATCTCTTTGAGTGTAGCAGTAGAGTGCCGGTCTAGTTTCTAATGACTTGCCAATAGCAAACTGTGTACGGGGGTCAAGCTGAATCATGTGCACTTTAAACATTACTTCTTCCAGGTGAATTTTATATGAACCTGTAAGTTCATGGTTAATGAGTGCGAATTCATTAGAGGTCCTGTCTAGCTTTATAGTTAATCTTGTATTGTTAAGTAGATATATTTTCTGCATAAAAATATCCTCATAAAGAGGTCCTTGAAATTCTACAATATTGGAATTTTGAAAGAGATCCTTCTTTATCTGTGCCCCCTTATTCAGATCAATCAGGTCAATCTGGTCGGAATCATCCTTTACATAACCTTGAGCTCTCAGTTGAGAATTTTTAGCATCCTTACCATAAGCCAGTAAAGTGCTGAACATAGCTTTATAGGGGTAGTTGTTGGACGAACTAATTTCTTTTCCCTCTAATGAAACTGAGATTTTCTCAAATAGAGAGTGTAAACAGTTGTTTACAGGTGATACCTTCTTATTTATAGCAATACCTGTATTGTCTTGTTTAACAATTTTCATTTTTACATATAGCTGACTGTTGTAGAGATCCAGAAAATGTTTTTGTTCATTGATGTCGAATAGGATAGGTCCCTCTTCTGTCAGCTGGTTGAATCCATATAATACTGTCTTTCGACATTTTGTTGAAGTGCTGGTGGCGAGAAAAGATTGAGTTTAGGTAGGCTAGCTGTTTTAACATCCATTATTTTTTTCTTAGGGTGTTGACTGGTTGATCTCTTTTTACTGTATGACTGTTTTTTGGTGTTGGCCTTAGCTTTATTCGGGGTTGTCTTTCTTCTCTTAGCCTGAGGCTTTGATTTGGCTTTCTTCTTGCGTTTAACCGTCGACATCTCTTCCTTGGTCTGGTCAAAAGTTTTTTTGATATCTGATGTCAGTTCGACCTTGACCCTGGGTAACGCTTTATGTGTCTTAGGGTTTTCTATAATGTATTGAGGGTTGTCTGACCCTGTATAACGTCTCAGCCCGTCAGTTACAAAAGGTGTAGGTCTGGTAGACTGTGTAGAGAAGTATGTTTCCATCCTGATGTATTTGGTAGAAATGGTTACATGGAAGGTTGTGAAGGTTTATATACAAAGTGTAGGGTGATGTAAGTCACCCCCTCGGCCTCCCAAAGTTTTTGATCTGTAGAGACATTTAACATGTAAATGTGTATAGTATCTATAAAGTGTTGGGTGATTGGTAGATAGTAGGGCATATAGTTCATTTCTTTATTACCTATGTATCTTAGTACATTTAACTGCTTTTGACCAACAATTGTAGAGTTACAGATGTTGCTACATATGTATACAGGGGGTAGAACTGTAGTCTTGTGTTGACAGAGTGCAACTTTCCATCCGCTTCCTAATCTTAAGGCCTTGTTTAACCTGACTTTGAAATTAACAGGTGTGTTTTCGAAAAGATCTGAGCTATGCCTACTGTTTATTATAATGTAAAAGTCATCCATATTTTCTAATTTCTGAGGCATTAATCCAAGAATCAAACCTCTTGCTGTAACCCAGCCAGCGAACTAATGCTTCTCTCTTCCCTTGTCTAATGCGGCGTCTGAGAACTTTCTCGACCTTATATAGGTCGTTATCAGCTACCAAGGTTCTTTGTAGCTCCTGTTCGTAGAAGCTACCGTTGACCTTCTCCTTGTTTAAATCTATTACTCTATAACGCGGTGGGTGTGCCGCAATCATTTTATCGATAATGAAAATTTCCTCTGTCCATTTTCTATCAAACCCTTTTTCGAACTGGGTTCTGGCTAAAGATAATCTTACTTTATCCCCTTTGTTAAATTTATATACAACAACCGTTCTTTCCCTTTTTAACTCTATGGGTAAATATATCTTTTCATAAAGCTCTTGCTGATTCTCTACTGTAACTTGGGAAGGGGCCATTCCTATAGAGGAGTGCTTGGTATTATTATAACTAGAGACAATTTCTTGAAGATGGTCGATATATCTATGATCTTGGTGTTTGGTAAAGAATTTGTATATTCGACTTTTGATGGTCCTGATTACCCTCTCAGCATAGTTTGCATGGTAAACATTATAAGCTAGTACATGGTTTATGTTTTAGATTTCAGGTAATCCTGGACAAGTTTAGCTGTATATTCTTTACCCTGCTCGCTTCTTAACTCTTTTACTGGGGGGCCCTTCTTGAAAATTTGCTTCATAACAATAACCATCTCTTCCCCTGTTTTACTTTTCATAGGTTCAATTCTTAGATACCTTGAAAATAAGTCAATGAATACCGCCAGGTATTTTACTCTGTCGTTACGCTTACTAAATTTCTGGACATCCATTAAGTCAGTATCCATAATCTCATTCATTCCTCCTACAATAATTGATTCTCTCTTAAATCTTGATGTAGGTTGCTTGTGTACCAGATAGGTGTACTGCTCTGATAGCCATTTGTTTACATCCTTAAACTTGAGCTTATGAGGGTTGCCTGAGGCTTTTATACTTTGCCAGAGCTTGATTACCGCTGTATAACTACCTGGTTTACTAGTGTCATAGTAAATATATTTTAAATAATTATCCATTATTGAGTAATACTCTTCTGTCTTTTATAGTAGGGTTCGGGAGAAGAAATCCTATACTACTGCTTAGAAGTCCTACCCAAAGCTCGCTCAGGGGGTGACTAATTGATAGATTGACAATACATGCTATTATTACTACATAGAGTATGATAATCTGGCTAAAAACTACTACCTCATTCTTGGGGATTTTAACCCCCAAGACTTGGCAGTTCTCATTGTGTATTGATTGGGTCTCCATGACAAACTGATCAGGAATTTGTTTGACATCTTTATTTATACTCAGGGTTGAAATTTGACAGTATACATTACTATGTAGAAATAGCTCTGCAGTGTTTTAGTATATAAACATATGTACACATGTCACAAAATTTTGTCAGCATACATTACTACGTAGAAATAACTCTGTCACATTTTAGTATATAAGCATATGTGTATATTTCATAACAGTCTGCAGGCATCCCTCCTACTATATATATATATATATACAGTATGACTCATATGGAATTGTCCATGTTTCGCCGACATCACGGCAAAACACCCCGAAAGGCGGCGTAAGTCGGCGTGATGCTGAAAGACATTCCTGACTAATTGGTTATAATTAATTTGCGGCTGGTGTTGGCTTGCAGCGGCTCGTCGCGCCTCCTTGCCCCTTGTTTCGGATATCAGCTTGGTGGGCTGCTGTGTGTGGTGGTCAGAGGTCCTTTGCCCTCATCAGCCACATGTGTTTCTTATCTGTGT
>OW028575.1:60419298-60449298 GCA_932294295.1 Alitta virens | reverse complement strand
AAAATTGCCAACATGGCTGCCGCGCAAAAATGGTGTGTTGGCCAGATATCAACATTGTATATGAATGATGTTAGCTCGATCTTGGTCCAATGTAAATATAATTTCTATAACTTGTGTGTTTGTCTGTATACTCTTAAACCTAGATCCAGATAGCCCGATGCCAGACCGACATGGAAGGACTCTTATTATTAGTTGAAGGACTGTCTTAACCAATAAGAGTCCTGAATTCACATCCTCTGGGTCAGCTCTCTGCTCTGAAGTTTAGTTTCCAAGTATATGATATTGACTGTAAAGCAAACGCATGTCTTGAAAAGAGTACTCATTTCTTGTCATTAAAAGGAGACTGGCAAGGAAATTCTGGCACAGTATTGAGGGAATATTATAACATCACTGGATATTAGACATTTTTAAATTTAATTCCATAAAACCTGTGTGGGTCAGTCTTTTTGTCATCATGTGAGAGAAAGCCAATTGCATGTGCGAAAGTTACGTTCACGACAAAAGGAAAAAAAGCTCAGGCAAGTGCAACAGAAGGCCTTGTTCACTTGTCCCCACTTGCCTATTTTCTTTTACATATATTTTCGTCTCAGTTAACGAGATGTTCCCACGGGCATTGGCTGCTTTGCAACTATCGTATTTAGTTTGCATTGTTCTCGACTTGTACAATTGCGATAAGATAAGATAGATAATATGAGATAAGATACGAGTAGGTGAGAGTAGAGTAGGTAAGAGTAGATAAGAGTAGGTAAGCATAGATAAGAGCAGATAAGAGTAGATAAGCATAGATAAGAGTAGATAAGAGCAGATAAGAGTAGATAAGAGCAGATAAGAGTAGATAATCGTAGATAAGAGTAGATAAGAGCAGATAAGAGTAGATAAGAGCAGATAAGAGTAGATAAGAGCAGATAAGAGTAGATAAGCGTATATAAGAGCGGATAAGAGCAGATAAGAGTAGATAAGAGTAGATTAGAGTAGATTAGAGTAGATTGAGATACATGTTTATTATCCCAATGGAAATTTCGGTGGTTGCTTGTAGATTGTATTCTTGCAACTATTCAAGGAATTGTAGGGCATGTTCTGATTTCTGAATGCTTTTCTTTGAAATCATATTATCATATCGAGTAGATTTCGTGCCACATTTGATCCACCATGGCTCAAAAATGGGTCCGAAATCAAGATAATATGCATTTTTTAGTTGGATTCACCCGGTTTCCAATTACACATTCCATTCAAATTACTGTTACTTCAAAATAAAAGGCTGAAATAGAACCAAGGAATATCCGATGAGCTTTGTGGGCTAATGATAATGTCCATGAAATGGTTCACTGTCACAGGTTTATATTATACAAAGGTGCAGATCAGCTTAATCAGTGTTAATGGAATCTTTGGTGCAAAGTATCATTTACACTAATTATCAGTTTTTGTTATCTTGAACCATCTTGCCCTCTCGTTACAGACTCTTTGGTGAGTTTATGTTTCATTATTCCTTCTGACTTGTTTTGTGGGTTTGGTAGTAGAGCCCTTGAAACTTATCCTTTTTTAGTGTTCACAGCAGGTGTAATTTCTCAGGCAACCAATAATGTTACATGTTTCGAAGTACCTGGTAAATAGAGACTTAAAGGTTATATCATGGGTTGAAGCAGTATATCCCTGATATACTCCCCTGAGACTCAGTATATTCCCGAGACCCGAAGGGTCAAGGGAATACACTAGTCGAGGGGGAGTATATCTTGGATATACTGTATCAACCCATGGTATGACCTTTTTATCCCATGCCTCAGATTTTGTATTATTTTTATTATTATATATATAAAATTTAATATCAGTATACACCCTTATACAGCTAACTTTCCCTCTGTATATTCCCGGGAAAAGTCAAATGTACAGGAGAAGTGGTTTGGACTATGGACTGACACCATTGGAAATGAGTGACGCTGAAAAAATCTGAACCACTGTGGGATCTAATAGTCACCCTCTTGTCCAACAACCCCTGGCAAAAAAGACATAAAGACAGACAGACAGACCAGCACTATCTGAGCATCAAAGGAAGAAGCCAGCAAGCAATTCAATGAAGGTCTCCAAATTAGCAGATGTGAACTACTAGCCTTTGGACCTTGCTAGCGCCTAGCAATTGACATTAGTTGCCAATTCATTGGAAACCTGCTATTAGGCTTGCAGCAAGCTCAGTCTCTATTAGTAACTACTAGGCTGTGAAAGGCCCAGTCCAGTTGTCTAGTTTTAGGGATAAGACAAGTTAAGCAGAAGCAGGAAGAGAACTGGGTGAATCTGAAGTTGTTAAAAAGTATAAGTAGTGCAATTTCAATGTATGCTGTGCACAAAACAGATAAATCAAGAATTATAGGTCTAAATACAACCACTGCAGGTGGTGGTGGTGGTGGTGGATTAGGGCTATACATCCTGTATTTCTGCACCTGATGGGCTAATTATGACAGGCACGGATCATGGCAATGAGATGATGGATGAAACAGCCATCCAACTTAGGCTCGACCAGGAATTGAACCCGGGACCCAGTGGTTGGAAGCCCAGCATGTACCACTGAGCTAGTGCCACTGCAGGTGTAATCAAAGTGCTACAAGAATGACCATATACTATACAGTTAGTTTAATAATTTAAAGTCGACTGTAGACAGCTGTTGCGACCTATTCCTGGCTATAGCTATATAATAACTAGCTATACTAAAGCCAGCTGCTTTTGTCTATTTCTAGCTAATAGTCGACTTACACTTACCACCACTGAAAAAATATAAACCACGTCATTAGTAACTCTTTGAAGACACATAATACGAGTAGATAAGCATAGATAATACGATATATGATCATCTGGCCACACAATCACAAAGAGCCATGCATGCTCTCAAAGTGAGAATTAAATTAACCTCCCACCTAAAATAAGCCTTAAAATGTTTTATACCAACTTTTTGCCAATTTTGGACTATAATAGTGAAATCTGGTTTCCAAATAAGGAGATAGATGTATTGGAAAGAATACAGCTCAAATTTCTAAAGAACCTATCAGGTGTGAGAAACCAAACATCATCTGATGCTGTACTAGCAGACATGGGCAGATTCCCATTAATCTATAGACAACTGAGTTACGTTAAAATCTGAAAATTGCCCCTTATTATTACGCAATTGATATAATGATGATGAAATACCAGCTTCAAGTATCACAAAGTTGTATGAAAAGGCACAAAGTAAGATGTTAATGGATATTAATGACATTGTTAAAAATCCTAAGCTTAGAACTTACAAACTCTTTAAGTAGGAGCTACGTCTAGAATCTTATTTAAATTAAAACCTACCTAAGTATATCTATCGTAGTTTAGCCAGATTTAGACTGAGTTCTCATAATCTCCATATATAATTAGGTAGGCACAAGAGACCTTATGTAGTAGCTGAAGAGTTTATTTGTAAATGATGGGACATAAATGACACTGAAGATGAGTTGCATTGCTTGGCAATTAGTAAATATTGGAAAACGGCTAGAACTGATCTCTACCAAGCAGCTTGTAAACATACTGAAAACTTCACTATCTTCCACCCCAAAGAACTATTTTTAAAAATAATGATTAATAAAAACTCAGAAATGATTTATGCGCTAGGTAAATTCCTAAACATAGTCTTAAAAAATGATAATATTGTTTATTCTACATTTCGGCCATGGATCATATTAAACTTCACCACATGGTCATGGGTAGCTATAGGCACTGGACATGCTGACTTGCATGGTTTGGTTTGTGATTGTTTGTTTGTACATACATTTGGTTGTTGTATACTTGTTTGTTTCATTAATTGTTCCTCCAAAGAAGGCCGTAGCTCACTTTGATGCTGCCATTTGTACATATATTTATTTATTTATTCCAATACATTTTACATGGGTTGCATCATCAGCACAGCTGTTTTGCCGATGGCCCATAAAAACAATATGTTATATAGTACAATATAGTATAAAAACATTCAAAACAAAGGCGTACAAAAACAGAAATATATAAAAGTAAGATTCATAAAATAGTTAAACTAAAAGTGGCGTTTCAAGGCATATTTAAAACCAATCAGGTTGTTTACATCCTTTAAACTTGATGGCAACAAAATTCCATAATATAGCACCAACATAACCAAAATACCTCTCAGCAAACTGACTAGATACACGTGGCACATATAAATTCATGGGGTTGCTTCTAGTATTGATACCATTGACATCACAATTCATTAAAATATTGTCAACTTATAGGGTAGGGGCCATATATTTGTATGCTAATGTATTTATTTCTGCTATGCATTGTATTTATATACACTTTATATAAACTAAAATTGGCAATATAATTGGATATACATTCTGTACACATGTAAATACCCACCTCTGCTGACTTATCATGCTATGGTGCATTAATTGGAGCTAATTATCCTGATGGTGCTTTGTTTTATTCATGTGTATATAGTTGTACATCGTTATTTTATAGATATTTTTAATAAGTAACTTAGTTATGTTCATGTAGATTGTGCTTTTATTTTACTTTATCATGTATATTTTTATTTTTTATCCTTGTATTTTATTTTTATGTCAATATAATTCTATATATATAATATAAATGTAAGAATTCTTCTGATATATCATAAATACGTATGTACAATAGATATGTTTCTTTTCAAAAAAGGAAAAATTTGCATAACTCTCAATTTATGCAATGGTGCTTGCATGTACTTTTAGATCCAGCTTTGAGTAGCCAGCTATAGCAAGACAGTTTAGCATTTAGCATCATATAACAGAAGTTATCTAGCTTTGTGAAGGTTCAATTGGACAGGCGGTTTTTAATAACACTAACTTTATTATAATACGGTTACAAGACTAGTGGCGCCCCTGCATGTAATGTGTCTGTTTTCGCTGGAACAGCTCTAAGCAAACACGAGTTGACAATATTGGACTAGACAGATAGGCCTATCACTATTTTCTAGCTGTGTATATTACAATAATATAAAACTATGTGACACGAACCTCATATTCAAGATTCAATAATTCATTCAAGATTCAAGAATTTATAACCAGATAGTAGGATTTTATAAATACATAATATTATATTAAATGAAAAACACTGGAAGGCTTACACCATCTGGGGTTTTTGCCTTTACAATAAATCTTACAGAGCAACATTACATATGTACTGTCAATCTCTATTGAATCACAAATGTTTGTGACCAAAACATAAGGAACTAAACAAAGAAAGAACTATAGACTTAAAGGTATATTGTAAGCAGTCCTCTTCTGAATGATTGATATATTTTTTGCCAGGTGCATCAAGAGCTTTGGTTCCTTATTTATATGCAAAGGATCGTGAATTCAACAGCTGTCTGTTCAAAGCACTTAAGATGGAACCTGTTGACGTCGAATAGGCACTTAGTTGGTCCCAGGAACAAGAGACTTACATCTATAGTTCAGTGTAAATTTAGTTATCTAGTAGAATACGAAGCCTCTTTTACAAGTAAACATTTAATCTGTTTTCTATTCTGTTCCATTGGATTTACCTTCACTATTAATTTGGGTTAATAAATGACTGTGACCATATATTGAATTAGCTGACAATTCGAAAGTGAATTTTGTTTTCTGATTAGGAGGGAGGAGGCCTAAGGTTCAGTCCAGTGGACATTTTTGATGCAGTTCACTGGTCGGAGAGACTCCAGAATGACTAAGAAATGAGCCGATATGCATGATGAATTGTATATTGATGAATACTGTAAATTGTGAAAATAGCAGCCTATTACAGTCCTAATAAATTCAGGTGATTTGTGTAGAAATTTGTTTGCGGTTGTTGTCCCTGAATGTGGCATTACAGAGCCTCTGGTGACGAGTTTAAGAGTTACTGCGCTGTCTTTGTTTAGACATTTTACATTTAGGTTCCTTAGTATGTCACAGTGAGTGTGGTATTGATGTTTATATGGAAACAATGTTAAGTGAAACAGGTCATACTGCAGAACTAAAGCTTTTCACAAAATGAACTATTCTGCATAAAAGAGGACCAAGGTTTATATGATACAAATTGTGAATTAATAATACCCATATATTGTATGTGAAGCATGGTTACATTTTTATGATGCATTGCAGATATCTACAGAAAATGAATTATGATTGGAATACAAAAATATATCAGAAGGAAAACTTGAGAAATTATATAAAATCTAGTTCTTCTCGGTAATAGTTTAAATTGTACCCCAGGGACATGTCTTCAAATTGATCGCCTCTGGCTTTCGATATTCAAGTGTCCTTGACATCAATTTGAATCAAGACGAAGAAAAAGTGAGAGTGGTCAAGAAAAATTGAATGCGATCTGATGGGACAGAGCTAATAGACAGTGTGCGTGGAATCCATACTGAAACAAGCCAAAGAACCCTCTAGACAATAGCGGCTGCTGACCCAGATTCCAAGATGCGATGACCTTAGCAAGGACCGCATTAGGGAAGTTGTCGCCCAAATGTCAAGAAGAGGACAGTAGAGTAAGAGATGTCATTATTCATGGCAGAACAGTTTGAGTGGTTGAAATGTTGGACCAATTTTGGTTTGATGTAATATGTGCATGTTGAGTAACAAAGGGCAAAGTTGGACCTTTCTTTCACTCTGACCATATCTGTTTGTAAGGTAACATGTTTAAATACTAAGATAGTGGAACATAAAAATGTAGTGTCATACAACACCAAATGGCCTGGATGTTTACCAATTTGAAGGTATCCACAAGTATTAGAGTTTAGACAGCTTTATATTAGTCATTCTGGTTATTATGACTAAAAGCATACATTCCTTTAACTTAAACTGACTAACCTGTTATGGTCATAGCTGGTTATGGTGTCATTCTTGACATAGCCAAAATATCTAGAAGAAAAAAAAAAGTCAGTAAAATTTTGGCAAAGTCAGCTGTTTAAACAATCTTCTAAAAGAGATATTAGCATGTTCAGCAAGAATAAATAGATAAATGAGATCTTGGGTGCTGTTTAGACAAGAATGGAATTCTGGCTTAAGTTCTGACCGTGTAGCTGTGAAAGGTGATCCCGTGTTTTCAAGTTCCAGACAAGACAACGCCTCAAAGCAGGTAATTTTGTAAGCGGTTGCACAGGAAAACAGAAGAGATGCGAAAATACTGATAAAAAAAAAGAAAAGAAAACACCATCACTCCATTTAATGAATTGCTTTGACACTTGTTTTTTAATTTTTTTTTGCACATGAATTCGTTCACAATCTTAGATGTATATTATTAGCCTTGAAGGTATTTGCCTTTATTGTGTGAATAAATTATATATATTATAATATTTCTATTAACATTTCGATGATTTCAGTAATTCGTTCACAATCTCAGATATACATTTTTAAGCAAGTAATTAACATGGTATGTGCATAAAGTGATATATTGACCCTATTCGCAGCATGACCTTCCAACTACTGGGTCCCGAGTTTGATTCCTAGTCAGGCCTAAGTTGGATGGCTGTTTCATCCTTCATCTCATTGCCATGGTCCATGCCTGTCCTAATTAGCCCAACAGGTGCAGAAATACAGGATGTAAAGCCCTAATCCACCACCACCACGTACAATACACAAAAGCACTGGATTCATTCCCAATGCAGTGAGTGCAAATTCTGAGAATTCATTGTGCACTGGGAGTTCACCGGGCAAGTTAATTCAGTAGCTGAAGCTGCAATCTAATTCTGTACTGTTGGAATCTTGCTATGAAAATATTGCAGGGTCCAAAGATACCAGATCATCTTCAGAAAACAGTTTAGTTTTTTTTGTATTAAATAAGCAATCACTGTGACATAATAGTAGAATGAAAAACCTATACAGTAGCTTCTTGTTGATCAGTGGAATGTCTTAACCTTGAAGGTATATTTGATGTGTACACTGTAGCAAACATTCTACTATGCAACATGTTTTCATAAAACATCGTTGTCTTTCTTAAATAGCCTTTGGGAGAGGTTTACTTCATGATTAAAATGATTCTCCAATGAATATGTTTATGCAACAAGACTGATGCCTTAGGTAACCCAAGTTGTTAACATGTAAATTTACTTCACAGCGATGGGATAGAGCTATTTTGTTATGGAAAGAAGACATAGACTGACTGTAATATCATATATTGGGTTAGTCGACTGATAGTTATTTCGGATTTTTTCCATATCTCCAAGCATGATTTAACTTTAATTGACGATTTCTGTAGCTACAGCCTGTCATAAACATTCTATTAAATCTGGTTTAATCGTCAGGTTCGCCACAGGATCAGTCACTCACAGCCATTTTATGTTTTTTTTTTTTTTACAAATTTCATGAAACTAAAAACACCCCAAAAATATGGCCTAATATGTCGTCTTCTACAGTGGTGGAGAATATTTTCTGCACAGTGTGAACACCGAATATATGGACTATTTTGCCAGTGCACTGATGAAGTCATGAGATACTGTGTGAATTAGACTGCACTTGAGCATGCTATCAAGACTTTGTTATTTAAAAGAGCTTTCAATTGCTGAAGTTTTAATGCGATTAGGTTATTTTAGACATTTTATGTAATTTGAGTGATTCAAATTTTTATATCCTGATTTTAATCCTCTACTTTATCTTCACTATTGTAAAGCACACTAGAATTTTTTTTTAATAATAATAATAATGATAATTTATATTTTGTAAAAAATGTATCATCTGTTATTGTCTAGGAGAGAGTTAAGTGATGTTGTGTTGCAATGAGCAATAGGGATTGGTGGGTGGGTTAGGGCTTTACGTCCTATATTTCTGCACCTGATGGGCTAATTAGGACAGGCAGGGAACATGGCAATGAGATGAAGGATGAAACGGCCATCCAACTCAGGCTTCACCGGGAATTGAACTCTAGACCCAGTGGTTGGAAGCCCAGCGCGCTACCACTGAGGAGAAAGGAAGAAAATAAACAAAATCAGTGAACTACCATTGTACAGGGCAGAAGTCGTGGTAGAATAGAGAGCTAGTTGGAGCAGGTGAACAGGTCCTTCTGCTAACAAGTTATTCCCTGAGGGACATGCAGTTCTTGAGGGATTTGTTTTGTTTTTGATCATGCTGAACTAAAAGGCCTCAGACTTGTTGCATGAGGTTGTTTCTAAGGAAATAAAGCATCCTTTCTCTGACAGTTGATCTAGGCAGGATGGAATGGATTTAATGGGGAGTTGATGCTATTCTTCTGATTGCCAATTAAAAGCCCATGGGAGTCTCTAAAGGAGAATGAACAAGACTGCAAGAAGAAACAAATCCACTTAAATTGCCTTTTTCAGTTCATGAACATCTGCTAAAAGTTGGAACAGCACTGCAAGTCATGGCTGTTTATGCTGTGGATAGCTACAAGTCCCCTGTCCATAGGACAGGGTTACAAGGTCCTGGATGAAAAAATATTGACTTTTTTGCTTGAGTGGGAACTAGCCTTTTAGTAAACGTTTGTCACACAACATACACCCACTGTAGCGTTAGACATACCTTTTTTCTATTGTGTCGCGCTCAGATATGGTTGATTTCTTCCAATATTATTCGATTTCTGTGCCATTTTCGAATTCACATTTCGGTAAACAAAGCTTGAAGCATGGCCGCCTAGTTCCGAAAAACTCACAAGAGGGCTCTGGCGATGTTTCAACGCCCCTAGTGGCACAATTAAAATATTTTAATAAACTATTCCACACGATTCCACTGTTCTATGGGTCTAATGAAGCTAAATTATTAGATATTTATCTGCACCATTGCACCTGGGTGGCGCTGTGATGTCGCCGGAGCCCTCTAGTGAGTTTTAGTGTAAGTAGACATCAATAACATGGTCGATTCGTCACAGCACGATTCGTCTTCGTAAAAACTGGACGGTTCATCACTCAAAAAAAGGTCGGTTCTTCACCGGCAGTTAACATATTTTATATAATAGCAGTGACCATACACTGTGTACCGGCCAAATCAACCAATTTCGGATGACAAATCGACCAAATTCGGGTGACGAACGGACCAGTTTTCATTGGGTTGAATCAGGCAATGACGAATCGACCTGCTACCTGTGAAAGCATGAACCAAGCGAACGTGAATTTTGAAAATGCTCTTAAAAAGGATGTTTCCAGTGGCTTTTTCAGTAAAATCTGCGTGAAAGTAGTAAACGGAGTAGTAATCCTGTACATAACAACAAAATAAGGTATGCTAACGTGTTTATTGAGAAAAATGTGTCGTAATTTTGAGCGTCCATGAATTCCTATAGCAGGCGTTCCGACCCTACATCGCATCTAATGCAATGTAGGTCGGTTCTGGCTATGCTGTGGATAAATGTCTCAGAGTTGTTTAGAACTTTATGAAGTGCAAAAGTTACAAAAATACTGTTGCAGTCATGTAGTTATCATAGGGTCCTAATTAACATTACAATTATAATTACATGTATAAGACAAAATACGTAAATAATTTTAATCAGTGTAACAGACTAAGGAGTGTTCAAACTTCTCAAATTCGTAATTAATGAATTCAGGATTTAATCAAAATGTGTCATTGGAGCTTAGCACTATAGTAATTACTTTGATATAACCACATCCTTCAAAGCTAATCAATTCAGTTTGCATATATCAGTTATTACATCGCCTGCAAAGATTGCATTTCATCTCACTTTGGAACTAGATGGTTGAGGTCGGTTAGTTATTTTTATTTCTGTTGATAAAGTCACATTTTCTTCCCTTTATACTCTTGCTATCAATCATCGTTTCCTTTGTTTCTTTACTGGCTGCTGACTTCATGAACAGATACGGTACCTGATAGAATCATAATCAAAGACCTCTCAACCAGCCACTTTGTCAAGTAAAGTGGTACGCAATTTTTAGAACAGTTATCAAGAGTGCCTAGTAGAAAAGACCACCAAATTTGGACCCATCTCTTCTTCCATGAAATTTTACATCCTAACATAAGTTGTTAGGATGTCAAATTTGTTACATAACCACTTTTCCATGAAGTCCAGTAAATTTTGCACCTATGGTGGTCCTAGACTAATAGTCTTTAAGTTAGTGCTGCCTAGATAGCATTCCAAATCATATCGACTTCGGCTTGATGTCGACGATTTCACACCGATGTTGTACCGACAGTGGCCGATATAGAAACGACACTGGCCCGATTTGGAATGCTATCTGGGTGATGCTCCACTTCATGAATCTTTAGTGTCTGGTTGACTTTCACTGTATAAAGATGGTCTTAGAAGACACTTTAAATCCTCCTCCAACTCAACAGAGACAAAATCAGACAAGCAGACATGCGCAATCAATGCATCAAAAGAAGGAGACAGTAATTCAGAGAGAACGTCTGCAAATTAGCCCAAATGAACGGCCAACCTTTGGTCCTTGCTAGCGCCTAGCGATTGACATTAGTTGCCAATTCATTGAAGCCTGCTATTAGGCTTGATGCAAGCTAGGTCTCTGACAGTCACTAAGCTGTGAAAAGCCAAGCATAATCACTCTATTTGTAAGTAGATATAAGCATTAAGAGATACCTAAGAGATAACAATGAAACATTTATCACTGTGTAGAATGCTATTACCCTGATAACATGCTATGTCGACCCGATGTTGGTCAGACGTCGCCCACATAGGGCTGACGCCAATATGATGTCAAATGCTATTTGGGTACATATGGTTGCTGTAGGCACAATACTCCATATAGATTCTAACCATATGATAACTTGGACATATCTCATGGCTTTAAATAGCTGTTTCTTTGCGAGATATATAATAACAGTGATACTGTGTTGTTACGAGAAACTTCTGGATCATTGAAAACTGATGTTTTCATTTTTTACAATGATAATCTTGAGTACCATTTTAGCCAAAACAGCTTATGTTTTTAGACGTTTTCATTTCCTTTTTAGACAGCTTGATTCCCGTTTAGACATTTTGACTCTCTAGAGTGAATGACCCCCACAGCGTTTTATGACTAATAAAAAATTACATAGACAATGTAGTGAGCTTTATTTGAACAATTAGCAAGCCTTCCTTCATGTCATGTATGTCATTCATCATAATGACTAACAGTAAAGTCAAAACATGTCTCTTCACATGATAGTGAGTGAAGTTTAATTTTCCTCTTCAATACATTTACAAATCGCAGTTACAGTATATAACTTTGTGACATATGAGTATAATAATGACTTTTCATAATAATAGAGGGGTAGATTCACATAAAGTTTATTCAATTAGGTGCATCTCCCTCTATTATGATATTGACTAATGCTGACTAAATTATTCAACAAAGCTGACTTGCTAGTTAGTCAAAATTGTTAGGGATTTTAGTCATTTTCGACATAGTCAGTTGGCTAAAATATCAGTGAAAAAGATTTTCAGCTGCAGAGACTCGAGATAGACGTAGCAGAACTTGCAGCGAAGCAGGTAGTGACCACTTGAATGATAAATAGTTTATAACCAGGAAATGCAGGGCTTGTTTCCTGTATAAATCCCTTTTGAATTCAACATGTGCTTGTTGACACATCCTCCCTGCTTTCAAAACTATACTGAAAATCTGTTTTATGACAATTTTAGGAAAAGCAGCTGATCTATATTACAAATATCCCCTGTCCAAAATAATTCATAATCACTTGGTCATATACGTGGCAGAAATTATTTATGATACTTTGCAAATAATTGTCTTTGAAACAAATTACTTAAGCAGTGGAAGGCGAGGATTCGGTATAAGTATCTTATTACGTTTTACAGCAGAATGCGTCCTAATCAGATCTTTTGTTTTTGGTTTTTTTTTCAAACAAGGATGAGCAAGAGACTAGTGGTTAAAGAACCTTAGCATTTCTAGAACAATTCTTGGGATTTTTATATAATTTGGTTAAATTGAAACCCTACATCATAAAAAATATGTAGTTTTTGCCTCTCATCATGACGTTTGCTAACAGGGGGCTATGTGAGTTCAACCAGAACAACATAAAGATATGACAGATAATATTGCAGAAGATATATCAGGTTGATGCTTTTTTAAACCATCGACTAACAATCTTGTTAATAAAGCATTTTGTCAACCATTTGTGGTGGAACTTTCCTAATACTATTTCACTTAGGAGTAGTCATATTGCACACTGGGGACATTTTGTTAATTCAACAAATTGTGGTAGTCCCTGATATCAATTTGAATGAAAAAAGAGAGAGTGCCGTCAAGAAAAAGTGCACTCAATCTGATGGGACTACTAATAGACAGTGTATGTGAAATCCATACTGAAACAGTACTCCCAAGTCAATGATGGCTGCTGACCCAAATTCTAGGATGCAATGACCTGAGCAAGAACCACATTAGAGGAAGTAGGAGCTCGTATGTCGAGAAGAGGACACAAACATTCAGACAGTTATTCAAGGCTGCTATTGTGTGAAATTATGGCTATTAATAAAACGTGACTTGAAGCACATTTGAGTTCGTTAAAATGCCACACCTGCACATATGATCCGTGGGTGTAAATTCACTCAAAGAATCATTTTAACACCCTTGTCATCCATTATTGAAACAGGGATCAGGCCAGGTTGTCCACTAACCAAATCGTCCGTTAATATATGATAACTCCCCATTAATAAACACTGAAGGGTGTAAAGTAGTGAACTGATAACCATGGAAGGTCCAGTGGTCCACTAGGCTACATTGATTTAGTATTGGTACTGGGAAAAATTTGAATCGATTACACCAAATTGAATGAAAGTTTCATATTCACCAAATTTTTGGAAGGTTGAAAAGGAAAAAGTGACTTTGCTTTATTATTGGAATCGGGAAAAATCTAAATGTGATAAACGGCCCAGTTCTCCTGACTTTCCCCTATCACGTTCACCATCATCTTTCAGATACCTCAAATAATTTGAAATCTTATTCATCTGTATCCTTGGATACGAATAGAAATGCTATGTTGCTCCTTTGTGAGAAGTTGATGATTTAAAAGTTTAGATTGGGTAAATAGTGATAAATCAAGTTAATCTGTCCTTGATGTGCCTGATAATGAATGTAATCCACATGCAGCAGGTAAACTGAATGATACATAATTAACACAGCTCCTCTAGTACAATGCACTGCCGTGACACAAGATTGCCAAGCTGGAAACTAATCTGGTAGCTTCAATCCACACGCAAGGTGACACTGCAGAATGGAATTCTAAAGTAAAATCTTATTACAGCAGACCTGAATGACTTGGAAACTCCAGATGACATCATGTGATTTCAAGACTCCCATTAGCAAAGGCAGTCACTCAGTCAATGGGAGTCCTGGTTTCAAATGATGTCAACTGGAGTTTTAAATTTAGTTCCCAAGTCTATGAAAGTTAAATATTATATAAGGCTAATCGTGTATCGCAGAGTGCATTATCAGTAATGCAGGTATTGGCAGGTATCCACCAAGAAATAAACAATATCATTTCTTGGGCATAAAAATTTAATTAAGATACAATGTATATGTCAACGTGTGCCTAATTTTCAAGTTTCATTTGGCAGGCACATGTTTACCCATATCTTATGTTCACTAAGCTACAGTTAGTTTCATAAAACATGGTTGACTCTAGTCAGCTGTAGTGATCTATTCCTGGCTGTAGCTATAACGGGCTAAAACCAGCTGCTTCTGTCTACTCCTTGGGAGTCCTAGCTTATAGTCGGCTTGCACCACTCAAAAAATATAAAACCTTGGTAAATGTAAGAAATTTTATCTTATATATGGTGCTTTATATACCTATAGATTCAGCTTTGAGTAGCCAGCTATAGCCAGATAGTTCCGTTTGGTGCCATAGTATAGTAGAAGTTGTCTAGCTGTGTCTAGGTTTAATCTGACGGGCCATTTTTAATGAATAACTTTACACTGAGCTTGTTTTCTACCTCACCTTATTGCTAGACTGCTACCAGTGGTTTAACTTGTTTTAGCATCAGGTCATTCTTCCTGGCTATTGATAACTATGAAAAAAAACCATCCATTCGGTGTCTGTGCAGTGGCAAATAGAAGACCCCACCTATGATCAGCAGCATGTTGCAATAGAATTATCTCAAGATATTTTGTGGCTCACCTCAGCAGTTTTCAAGTTGAAAGCTTCAACTGTTGATGTGAACATCATTAGTCAACTGCCAATATGATATAATCAAGAATTTTGAGGTGATTTTCACAGAATAATTAAAATCCGAAATTCAGAATATCCTAATTCTATCCTTTAACTCTTAATTGTGTGTCTGCTCAGCCAGTAGTCATGTTGCTGTCATTATATTTGTCATTCCCAATTAAAGCAAATTTCATAGTCTTGGAAAACAATATTTTAAAGGCTTGGATATCAATTTCATAGATTTGGAAACAAATTTCATAGACTTGGAAACCAACTTCATAGACTTGGAAACCAATTAAAAAATTTATAGATTTGGAAACCAATTTCACTGACTTGGAAACCAATTTCATAGATTTGGAAACCAATTTCATAGACTTGGAAACCAATTTCATAGACTTGAAAACCAACTTCATAGACTTGGAAACCAATTTTATAGATTTGGAAACCAATTTCATAGATTTGGAAACCAATTTCATAGATTTGGAAACCAATTTCATAGACTTGGAAACCAATTTCATAGACTTGGAAACTAAACACCAAAGGATGTCATGTGAACTGATGAATCTAGAACTTTTATTGGTTGGGGGACTGCTTTAACCAACGGAGTCCTCGATTCACATGACGTCCTCTGGAATGGAGCTCCCAAGTCTATGAAATTGGCTGTAAAACCACACTTGATTCTAAGAAATTGCCTCAGGCAACTAAACACTACAGTGGTCTTCATGTCGAGGTGGTCTTAATGTAGTGCTGGTTTTCATACTGGGTCATTTCTACAGTGAGTGGTGGTGGTGGATTAGGGCTTTACGTCCTGTATTTCTGCACCTGATGGGTAATTAGGACAGGTAGGGACCATGGCAATGAGACAAAGGATGAAACAGCCACCCATCCAACTAAGGCTTGACCGAGAATTGAACCCGGGACCCAGTGGTTGGCGTCTCTACAGTGGCATATAGCAGGATATAAAGTGTCTGTCTTATGGAAGTGCCTTCATCCAAAGTCCATTTGCTAAATTGTAGACTTGCTTGTTGTTGAACCACTTAGAAAGACTGATTTGGAAACCCTTTAGCCAAAATCCTTCACCTTTTGTTCTGTTCCACCATGGTTGCACCTTGGTAAGGTATAAGGGAAGCTCTGTAGCCTGGGAGACTGTAATCAGGAAGAAAGGATGAAACCAATGGTCCTGCGGGTAAGCTAATTCCCATTCACACTTCTGGGTGATAGGCTGAGATCTCCTTGATGTATTTTCACCAGGCTTGGTCAAATGGGTCACCTCAAATGGGTATTTATTTTATGGCCTGCTGTGCTTGTGTACAGCAAAAGTATTTACTCTTATTAGCCAGTAATAGGAATCGGAGACCCTCTAATGGTAAGCCCGATTCCAGATATATCAAGCTAATGGTTTGTTTGCGCTGTTGCGATTCCTTCTACATGGCACTGGTTCTCCCATAGCTTTTGGCGTTATATTAATGACATATAAGCCCAGCCCCCAGCTCGCTGTTATATTAGGTGTGCATCCTGTCACTATGTCCAAATCAGAGTTGATTAGCCCTGCCTCTGTGATTGCAGTTGTGGTCCATCTACGGCTGCATTGCAAATCGTAAGATGTGTGGTATTGTGTACAGTGTAACACTACAATTATTACCAACATCCACTGGCACATTTAGGGGGGTAGGGGATTGCAAACCCCCTCCATCAAATGAGGACCTGAATGGGGGACCTTTTTTTGCTCTTCCACCAATGAACCAACTATTGACCCTCTCCTAAGAAGCTGCCCTAATCCTTAAACTTAAAGCTGGATCCGCCCCTGTCATCTGAATTAATAATATGGTCTTATTATCAAGGGTGGAATCTAGAACTTTCTTGTGTGCACAGATTTGGTACCACACCCTAAAAATCAAGATCGTCCTGAACATTATCCGGGATTTTAATTGTGGGGTTTTACTCTGCCATAATATTGCATAGTATTCAGCTAATATTGCACATATTGCACATATTGTAGATATTGTGATATGCCGATAAAAACTACTTAAGTCACGTCACTAATGATCCTGTAAGATTATGACATCATAATGGCCACAGTGTCACCTGGTAGATTACAGCCAAACTGGCTTAGGCAATCAGCCAATGTGAGAGCTGGATTCATGTGACATCATCTGCAGTTTAATTTCCATGCTAATGCATTCTGCTGTAGTAAGTGGGCTATCCGGTGCTGTTGTCAATGAGGTGGTGTACAGAATATAGTCAATGTAAATGTAAATGTTATTGGATTTTGTGACTGCTGAGTAAACAAGCTCTGCTAACATTACAACTTTCACCTTAGTAAGCCTGTTCATGTACTTTTTGAATCAAACACTCTACAATTTCCATCACAGCCAAGTATCACAGCCAAGGGCATTTGCTCCGAGGTGGAGCGATGTAGTGATTTAAAGGAAGATCTACTCGATTCTTCCATGACCTTGTGGGTTGAGGACCTAGCTCAGTGGTAACACGATGGGCTTCCAACCACTGGGTCCCTGGTTCGATTCCCGGTCGAGCCTAAGTTGGATGGCTGTTTCATCCTTTGTCTCATTGCCATGGTCCCTGCCTGTCTTAATTAAAATAGCCCATCGGGTGCAGAAACACAGGACGTTGAGCCCTAATCCCCCCACCGCTTCATCCATGACCTTGCGCTGTACGGATCCAACATCTTATATCCATCCATAGTCAAGCCTTAAAACACCTTAAAATTGGAAAGACGGCCTCCTTATATGCTGTTTTTTTTTATATATAATAATAGTGATACTGTGTTGTAAGGAGGAACTTCTTGATCAATGAAAACTGATATTTTCATTTTTTACAATGATAATCTTGAGTACCATTTTAGCCAAAACAGCTTATTTTTTTAGACGTTTTTATTTCCTTTTTAGACAGCTCGTTTCCCTTTTAGACATTTTGACTCTCTAGCCAATCTATGCTCGATGCATGTTATTTTTCTGTCAAATAAATTGCCAGGAAGTGATAAACCTGTTGATGTCATCGCTGTCAGGTCCAAAGCTCTTATCTCATTACGATCACACTATGCCAGCAAAAACTGCTGTAATAACCATTTTATTTTTCATCACTCAAAGAGTATGGCATATTCGTTCACATTGAACAGCACTTTCAAAACCAGAAAGCCACTGAAAAAATGTGCTAGGTAGGGTTAACACCTGGTTAAGGTGAATGCTTTGGACACATCATATTTTTTGTTGTGGTGTGTTTCAGATCAGGAAAATAGTCTTTTATTTCAATGGGAGTGAAAAACGTCTGCAAAATCATTATAGATTACCTCAAGTGCGTGGATATTACCCCTTTTTGCATTGCATCACTTTCATAATGGATATTTAAGAGGAAAGACCACCATTCGTTTCATATTCTTATATTAAGTTGGTGACCTAGGTTTAGGTCTAACTGTGCAGTTCCAAGAAATGAGAATGAATATTCCCTATTGCCATGTTGGCCCATGCAGGCTCTCTTGGACACAAACACAAACTGAATGTTAAAATGTCATATAAGGTAGGTCTACAGTGGAACTCTGCTTTAAGGCCATGGCACTATTAAGACAATCTTGCTAATACCCAGATAATACCGACTCGCATTGCCTCGTGTTGGCCGATGTTGATCCAAATGTGACGTTATCTGTGACAACGGATCGACATTAGGTCAATGTTAGGCCGACTTGACATGCCGTCTGGGTTAGCCCACCAACTTTTGGACTGTATCTTCATCGTATTTACTTCGCTGTTAAACCACCTGATCTTTAAGGCAAGGAAATGTTGAACTAATGGTGATATTACCTAGCCCGAAACGTGACTCCGATGTGCTACGACGGCAGCTCCAGCAAGCATCTCATCACATCCGGGATTACCCGTTACCCAGATAACATGCTACATCGGCTAGATATCTCCATGACAATGATGGCCAATGTTGAAATGTTGTCGATCTGATCTGGCATGCTATCTGAGTAATGGTGCGATTCTCTGTTTTTTATATATTGTACATATAGGCCAAAAGCATACCAAAAATGCCACATCGGCTCCTCATCTGGCCAGCGTAAGCCAACTTCGGACAACACTGGTCTGACAATGTTAAAAGTTAAAAGATATTTATCAGGAAACTAATAGTGTCTACTAATACACACTACATCGAATATATATACTCATATATATAAAGACAATGTCCTTGCTGCATCAGCATTGTTGTCATTAGCCGATTAGCCTTATCACTATAACAATAGCTGTGACGTCACCACTGTGGCATTATGGGAACGACATGGGGGGGGGGGGGGTGATGAGGATTAATGCGGGCTTGAGAGAGGTTTCCATGTGATTAGGGTCAGAGTTGCTGTCTGTCGTGCTTAGCTGCATGGCTGCTTGAAGGCCCTGCAATGTGTGATGCATGTGGAGACAACCCGAATGTCCAATGCAGTGCTAGCCTTTGGAATATATACACAGGAATAACATACTATCCATTGTAATGCTAAAAATACAATGCACATAGATAATGACATATATAAAATACACAATTTACTCATGTATGTAGAAGGCCTGATCTTCTTACTATTAAGACCACCTCGCAGGCAAAATCACTGAGTTATACCCGATTGTATTTTTTATATTGCATTACTGTTTAATAAGACTAAAATAAAGATCTGACACATGCAATATATTGAAATAATTTAAATGTTAAATGCTGAGGTCTTATACCAACGTCGAAACATGCTATCAGGGTACTTGTCACAACCTGAGCAAAAACACCAAGATATTTGCTGTTGTGTCAAACCCAGATAACAAGCCAGGTTGGCATGACATTGACCCAATATTGATCTTATATGGGTGATGCCATCCTGACATACAGTTAGTTTCAATAAAAACGGCCTGTCAAATTTAACCTAGACAAAGCTTAACAACTTAATCTGCTATGCGTTGTTTCTTTAATGTCTAGCCTATTGTTTATTGAAATTTCTCTTCACAAAGGCAAATTGTATGCCAGAAGATTTACAAATATGAAAGGAATTAAATGAAATAAATGTGATAAAATATGAAAGGTTAACATGTGATATATGTTAATTACAATTGAATTATAATAGAATTGTCTAGTCGACGTCTAGTCGATGTCTAGCCGATGTCTAGCTGATGTTTAGCCGATGTCTACCCAGGTAGCATTCCAAATCGGCCCAGCATCATTGCTACATAGGCCACTGTCGTTACAACATCGTATTAACATCGCCGACATCATGCCGACGTTAAAATGATTTTGGTATGCTATCTGTGTAGTCGATGTCTAGCCAATGTCTAGCGGATATCCAGGTTGCGCATCATGTTAACTGGCATATTATCTGGGGTTTGGTTGTGGGAAAAGATGGTCTGACAACAACCTTTGTTTTGCTGTGCTGCAGCTATACATTGTGTACCCTTTGGGGAACATGTGTCCTACATATGTCAATGTAAAGGGCAAGGCAAACAATGCATATCAATTATGTCATTGAGTGTGAAGCTATCAGAAACATTTTGGTATGCAAATCACACAAAATAGGGAAAAGATGACAAACACAACAAGCCAATCATGGGTCCCCAAAATGTCAAAGGTTGACTTGCCAGACTTGATGTCTGTGTGATAGGTCAAAATAGATTGTTGATATATTTGTAAACTTGCCATAACTTCAGCCTTGCTCAAAACAAATGTGATATTTTCATAAAAGTTAGTATATATCCGAATGTTTGGTTATATGTTTTATTTTTTTACTGTTTGCAATTTTTTCCATTGTAATCTTTGTCGTGATGATGACAAGACAAAAAGGCCTACCAAATTAACAATAGAAAAACAGAAAACAGTTTAGTTTTTGAGTCATTAATTTGTTACAGTGTGTCCATAATAGCCCAAATTCAAAAATGTGTTATTTTGGTAACTTAAAGATGGACTGCGATACCATTATTTAAATGCAGTACTCACCCTTTTTATGATATGGTGTAATGACTGGTTTTACTCTTAATGTTTTTAACATCAAAATTGTGCACATAGATTAAATATCATTATTTTTTTTAACAAAATATATCTGACATTTTTTTTAGTATAGTATACTCATGAAGTTGTAATGACATGTACGTCTCTTGTGACCTCTGCTTGTCATTCAAGCTTGGGTGTATCTAGGTAGAAGTTTCTAAAATCAACACAAGTGTATTGTCGGAGAGCAACACGGCTTCCCGTCTTATGGTCTTGGGTAAGAAGTTAAGAATTTGCTGAATTCTCATTGGATATTATCTTAATTATTACATTTGACTAGTTTAGGATCTAATCTAAATGAAGACAGGTAAAAAAATAAAAATAAAACCAATTTGGCATTAATTGTGGGTGATCAAAAACTTAACCAAAATTCAAGGTCCTGTCAGTGCAGAGCTACTAATTTCGGAGAGCATGGCTTTCCAGGTGGGTTTTTGCTCAATTATGAGACTTGTTTCATATTATTTATGATGATGGAATAGTAAGAATTCATCTTCTTCTCTGTTTTCCAGCTGTCAGTTGTACATTTAAATATATAAGTTAATTTTTTGGTACTCTTCAACCTCCAGACACAACATTTTTTTCTGTCTTAGCGATGATGCCAGCCCTGCATGAGGGCGCCTGTGAGTAGGCTTACACTATGTAGCTGTTTAATGTATAAAGGGTAGATTAACCTGGTTGTTGTGGTTCATTAAATGTAGACCATATCAGCAGTGAGATCAGTACATTATGTCATTTCTGGACGTCTGTTATCCACACAGTTATTAATTTAGTTTATTAGTTTATTAGTTATGATGTGCTTGTCATGTTTTGGACTTTAAGAGTGAAATGTTTTTATTAGCGGCTTGTATTTTTTTTTCTATTGTGTATGTGGATTTTAAACACGTATTATAAGTTAACTTGGTGGCTGGAACCTTGATTATTGAAATTTTATTGCTTTCTGTATTTACATTAATGTCTCTTTCATGTTATCTTTTAACTGAATGACATATGTATCACTTATGATATTTTACATGTCAATAAAATCTATATATATATGATTAATAAAAGTCTTTACAAACAGTATTTTCTATGCCTCTGATTAGGCTGTGTCTTCCAGCTTAGGCAACCGTTATTACATCACAAAGATGACAAGATGTTGGCAGATTATTACATCTTGCACATGAACACTAATTGTTTATGTTGACAATATTCGCCAATGGTAATATGAGTCACGTGATATTACTGGGTCGGAGAGGAATGCCTTGTTGCAAGCCTGCGGTTAATTGCTATCTGAGATAATAAACCCAGTTCATTTAGGTGGTTGATTGAATGGAATGACAATCTGGATAATATATCTGCCGTTATGCATGTTACACTAAAGCAGCAAGTTGATCATAGAAGATTATAATTTCTTTGTTGGATCCTGTAACAATCGAATCAGAGATTGAGGTGTTGTTTTAAGATGACAACTAACATTTTCAAATCTAAGATCTTGTTAATTGCATCGATAAGTAGATAAGTAGATAAGTAAGTAAGTAAGTAATAAATTGTTTAGTAAGTTGGTTAGTGAGTAAGTAAGTTAGTAAGACAGTACGTTAGTAGGTAAGTAAGTAAGTTGGTTAGTAAGTTGGTAAGTGAGTAAGTAAGTTAGTAAGACAGTACGTTAGTAGGTAAGTAAGTAAGTTGGTTAGTAAGTTGGTAAGTGAGTAAGTAAGTAGTTGGTTAGTAAGTTGGTTAGTGAGTAAGTAAGTTAGTGAGTTAGAAAGTAAGTAAGCAAGTATGTAAGTAAGCAAGTTGGGTATTAAGTTGGTTAGTAAGTAAGTAAGCAAGCAAGCAAGCAAGCAAGCAAGTAAGTAAGTAAGTAAGTAAGTAAGTAAGTTAGTTAGTAAGTTAGTTAGTTTGTTAGTTTGTTAGTTTGTTTGTTTGTTTGTTTGTTTGTTTGTTTGTTTGTTTGTTTGTTTGTTAGTAAACAATACGTAAACAAAAGCTTATATATTCTGAAGAATTGAACACACTAAAATGGCAAACTGAATAAAAAAAATCTCAAAGCAAACTGGTTTGTCAGGGTTAGGGTTAGGACAATAACATAATATACAGCTAGTAACAGTCCTCTATTCACTCCTATATTGAGTAACTCCACATATCATCTCACGTGCGTCTGGGTGAAATTAAAAAAACCTTTATTAATTGGAGTTCTGTCCGCTGATCTCAATCATTGGCTTTTTCGCATGCCTTGACTCTTAAGCAGGAAACAAAGGCAACAAAAACAAAATATATCACTTCAAAGTAGCAATCTTTTGTGTGCATAAAGGGATATGTCTGACACATAAAACTTTAGATTTTCAAAGATAACTTTGAAGTTCACTGGTGACACCGATGAAGTCTTCATTATATGGAACTGATACAGTGTACAAGGATTGTTGAGAGCAAAGATAAACTATTACAGGAAAGAAAAACTCCAGTTTCATTGTCATATGAAATTCCTTTAATGTACACTAAAACATTAGAACCCCACATTAATATGTTTGAATGTGCTAATATAAATATTCAGTCTTTTGCGAACTAAGGAATAAAATTAAACCTTCCATATCATAGCCAACATATTGACGGCATCATTGCAAAAGCCATGGGCAGTCGCAGTGGGATAACTCCCGATGTGGGGTAACTTTGGAAGCCTATTATTTCTTTAAATAAATCTGTTATAATAATCAGTTCAGAGACACTGTTTGGTGCATGTAAATCTTTGCACAAAAGGCACATTTAGGTGGCATAAAATGCAGCTAGTTAAGTTCTTCATCCTATGTTTTGTTATGAAGCCAATAATGCTGCTAAAGATACAGCAGCTACAGTACTAATTATGCATGAACTACATTTATAGCTATGTATAGTTGCATGGCAAACGCAATATGAATCTGAAATATAAAAGACAGGACTAACACCTGCTTCCCTGAAGATGCCTGATGAATTTGTTTGTCTCCAACTTGGAACTATATTTGTAGCAGTATACATACACAGTGTATAGATTGTGAGGTTTTGCTCTCTCTTGGGTGGATGAAAGATATGACAGCAGCCAGGCACAATCATGTGTATCTGCCACTGTTCATAAACTTTATGTTCACTGTAAACTACTTCTATCTTTCTTTTGCTGTGAATGGCATTATATTGCGTCTTCTGCGTGTGATAATATCTTTGGAATTCTTCTATATCTCAGAATTTTCAGTCTTTGGCTCAAAGTGCACGTAGCAAACGCCATAGGCAGATTTTTATGACGGTACTATGAACTAACAATGCACCATTTTTTCAATTTATCATGATAATAATTTATAAAAGATAATAGCATAGCATTGCTTGTAGCAATGATTATGTTACCAAATGTATGCAATTTTTTTAAGACCTCGTTGCTGTCTCTGGCCTATGACAGCAAAGCAATGCAGCAAAAAGATAATAACCTAAACACCATTTCAGTATTAAGCTGGACCACTTCAGTAATACCCAATATGGTACTCTTAATTTTTTTAAAGAAATGTCATGTGTATTGACTGGTCTGCTTAGTTGTTCTAGACAGCATCATTCAGGCAAATGTTTGATGGATTTACTGCACATATAGATTAAGATGCAGATTCATATATTTTTTATTTAGCTCACTATGAATACAAAAAATATATAAATAATAATAATTCACAAGAATTAATGGTTTAGAGCTGGGCAACCCTTCTAAGGTCAATATATTACCGCTACTGAAGGGCTGCCCAACAATAAATATTCAATAAAATTATATTAAATTATATAGGCACCTTGCCTTTCATCGAAGTTCACACATGGTGATAATTAAAGACATTAGGTTGAAATCAGTTTAAGTACTATCCAAAATTATATATGTAAACCAATATATTTGAAACTGTGATGAAATAAACTGGGTCTATATGATGAAAATCGCTTGTCATATATCTAGCATTTTCTGTCACCCAAAAAGTGAATGTCCCGAAACCACCTGGGCATTGTGCAATAAAACATGATATATTTTGATATTACCAAAGAGATAAAATATCCGAAGAAAACCATAAGCCAGTAATGAAAGAAGAATGTACAGTGATGTAAGACCACCTCGCAATGAAGACCATCATATTTTGGAGCCAATTGTCATGGGATTTGACCTCATAAATACAACTATTCAGACTACGTTTATATTTTGTATACTGGCCTTATAGTGCATTAATATTCTCATGTGACTATAATATAATAAAATCAGTCTTTCTTTTGTCACATTTATAAACGTATAAACGCATGAAACTTTGTGGTGGAATTAATCCTGTTGGTCTGTTGGTCTGTCGGTCTGCCGGTCTGTCTGCCTGTCTGTCTGTCTGTCTGTCAGTCTGTCGGTCTGTCTGCCGGTCTGTCTGCCGGTCTGTCTGCCGGTCTGGCTGCCGGTCTGGCTGCCTGTTGGTCTGCCTGCCTGCCTGTCTGGCTGTCTGCCTGCCTGTCTGCCTGTCTGGCTGTCTGTCTGGCTGTCTGTCTGTCTGTCTGTCTATACTACATGATTGTAAAAAATCCTAAAAAAACACTAGAAGCAATTAGATGGTTCACAGTACAACTATTAAAAATATCACAATGTTTTTGGTAGATGTTTTTCTGGCCAAATTGAAAGAGTTGCAGGTTTTGTTGTTGTTTTTGTTTCGATCGTTTTCTGGTCACATGAGACAGATTTCCCATTTCATAGACATAAAGTACGTACATAGTATTACGCTAATGAGTGTCACATCTGGGCTGATGTGTCTAGTAGAGTGAGAAAAAATTCCCTAAAGGGAGGCAGAACTTTCCAAGTGTTTGATACTTGGATAACATATTTCCATATGCTGCTGCAGAGCATGCCAGCATTTTGTTCTGCAGTTATAAAGACACTTGATCGGTTTTTGTGGATACAAGATAGCTTTCTTGCATGCTACGGCCTGACAATGTGCTAAACAGCATGTTCCTCCGGAGCTATGTCCATTTTTACACGTTGTCTAGTTCAATTATCGCTCAACCATATGGAGGACTCCCCTAACTATCTGCCAACACAGGAAGAGTTTGTCAGCAAAATCAAGTCTCACAAATAGAACTTTTAAATTGAGCATGGTTCGTTAAAATCACATTGTTTCAACAGTTATCTACAAGTAACCTAACCTTAATTAGGGACCCTGGTATGAAAACTCTCAGGCTAGGAACCAGTCTATCTATCTATCTATCTATCTATCTACCTATCTGTCTATCTACCTATCTACCTATCTATCTATCGATCTATCGATCTATCTAACTATCATTCTATCATTCTAGCTATCTATCTATCTATCCAAACATCTCTCTATCTCTCTATCTATCTATCGCTCTATCGCTCTATCTATCTATCTATCTATCTATCTATCTATCTATCTATATATCTGTCTATCTATCCAGCTAGCTATCTATCTATCTATATATCTATCTGCCTATCTACCTGCCTATCTACCTATCTATCTATCTATCTATCTATCTATCTATCTATCTATGATCTATCTATCTATAAGTAAGATACAGAGGCTACAGAATTTTGTTGCAAGGTTGGTTACCACTAACTTTGGTTATGTTAATTCAAGAGGTCTTACTATTGTACGTAACTTAAAATGGATGAAAGTCAAGCAAAGATGTCAGTATTTCACCATCACTCTAATGTTTAAATGTAAAGATGGGCTGGCCCCTACCCTATTTAGTTGACAATATTGTAATGAATTATGATGTCAATGGCATCAATACCACAAGCCACTCCATGAATTTATATGTGCCACTTGCATCTAGTCAGTTTGCTGAGAGGTCTTTTGGATATGTTGATGTTATATTATGGAAATTGTTGCCATCAAGTCTGAAGGATGTAAATGATTTGAATGATTTTAAATTTGCTTTGAAACGTCACATTTTAGGTTTATTATTGTATGAATCTTTCTTTTAAATATTTCTGTTTTTATGGATGCCTTTTGTTTTAAATGTTTTTATACTATATTGTACTATTTGATATATTATTTGTATGGGACATCTGCAAAACAGCTGTGCTGATGATGCAACCCATGTATAATATATTTGAATAATAATCATGATAATCTATCTAGCTATCCATCCATTCATCTATCTATCTATATTGAGAGAAAAAGTGTGCATGCCATAAAATACTGGAAAAGGGGGAGTCTAAAATCCTTCCCAACAGGAAAATGCTAAACTGCTAAAAGGTATTGACTTCTACTCTTCTGACCCAATTCAGGAGAAGTGGTAAAAGACATCTCCTGGCTCATATGTTTCCCTACGTGGCATTACAGCTTACCAAGACACACTCCAACGTCTTCATATTCTAAGGGCTTAACATACAACCATAAAAATTCAGAGTGCTTCAGCTTATCGACAGACCAGCTAAACCAGCACTTTCAGAACTTAAGAACTTTTTTCATCACCATCATTATCATTAACATTATCATCAAGAGAAACAAAAAAGGGGGAAGGTAGCATGATGGGCCCCGACTTTTTTTTAGGAGCCTTTTAGTTAACACTAATAATTTGGAGACCCTCCACTACTCCATGTCACCCCAGACAGAACATCACCTTGATATTTTGCATATCATGGTATATTATAGAAGGTAAATCAAATCATTAAAATGATAATTGTTTCCTCCTCAAGATACAACAAACAAGCTAGTTCGTTGAGTTCATATTGTGACAAACAAAACAATCCAGAACTGTGCATGAAGAACTATTGGAATTTTTCAAGTATTGTTTGACATAATCTGAGAAACCCAGAAGGCTATGCGTATACAAGTTTTCGATTACTATGTTTGGACAGCTATTGTAAAATTTAGGAATTCTGTATTTTATGGAATTTCGGGCAAATTCATGTCTGATAACTGGAATTAAAAAGTTATTAGTAAATCTAGTGTTATATCGATGTACTTCACTACCTCTCTGAAAAATTGAGTTTCTAAAATATGCAGGAAGAAGGCCATGTTCTGCAACACAGATATCATGCCACGTCTGCTCCATGTCGGCCCATAATCAGCCGACCTGGGCTGATAGCATGCCAGATCATTGTTGGAGCTACGTCCCTCATAGCATTCCAAATCGGGCCAGCATCGATTCATATCGTTTGCTGTCGGTACAACATCGTTTACAACGTGTTGATGCTGCTGTTTTAAATTGGGATGATATCTGCGCTTGGCCGACGGTGGCCAATGCTCAGCCCACATGGCATGTCATCAGGATTCTTCCTCCCCAGCAAACATGCTACATTGACTCGATGCATGCTTGAAGCATTCCAAGTTGGACTGACATTGGGCCAACATTGCTAGAGCTGAAACAATGTTGGGCTTAGATGGGTGTCGGAAAGTTTGTTAATTTGAACTTCAAAAATCTGAATCAGACCAATGGTGGGTGGGTGGCTTTACGTCCTGAATTTCTGCACCTGATGGGCTAATTAGGACAGGCAGGGACCATGGCAATGAGATGAAGGATGAAACAGCCATCAAACATAGGCTCGACCGGCAATCAAGCCCGGGACCCAGTGGTTGGAAGCCCAGTGCGCTACCACTGAGCTAGGCCCCAAACCCTGTATCAGACCAATGCGGTGTTTTATCTGGGATTTTGGCTCAGCACCATAGACTGCCAGGCAAGGATCTGGTATAATCGGTTTTGCTACTCTGTATTAATATTATGACATTAATGAGGAACCACATAAATGGCTTTGGCAACTGCATACTGTGAAATGGGTAGACATGAGAAAATATAGTAGCTCAGGTTAGACATCAAACAGGAGCACACAATGGCGAATTCATAATGGATGGATCTCTTTAGCGTATAACCTTTTCTTTCGCAAATTGTCGCCTTGCTCAGCTATTTGTTTTGTTTTTATGCAATATTTGCTCATAAAAATAATCATTATGAATCATAGATGTAGTATGTTTGTATAATCGTCAAATATTATAAAAGTACAGTATAGATACCAGTATATGGTGAAGTAGTATTATACTCACAAAATACAATACGGAGATGTTGAATCTTATGTGGTGGGTTGGTGGATGGATTAGGGCTTTACGTGCTGTTATTCTGCACCTGATGGGCTAATCAGGATAGGCAGAGACCATGGCAATGAGATGAAGGATGAAACAGCCATCCAACTTAGGCTCGACCAGGAATTGAAACCAAGGACCCAGTGGTTGGAAGCCCAGCTCACTACCACTGAGCTAGCCCCCCCCCCCCCCCCCCCCCACACACGTTGAAACGCTCTTTTTTTTATCAAGGGCAAGGATCATTAGTTATTAATTTCATCGTTTGTGGACACAGTTACCTGTAATACAGATTGAGCATCATTAGCTATGGTAACTACTTCTACTACTACTACTACTTCAAACTAGAGACCCCCATGAATACTTTTTTGTCAGAATGATTATGTTTTATTTGAAATATTCTGATATTGGAGTAGATTAAGCATGAGCGGATGTGACTTGTCTCACTGATGTTTTTCTACGGCATGATGAAAACTATTCATTTAGTATTTATAACCTATCATTCCATTTTATGATTAAGACTCCCCTTGGTCTGAACATCGTTAATCTAAATAGGGTTGTGGCAGTAACAACGGGGTCCACTTTATATGAGAACTTATTGTCTATACATAAAGTATAATAAATGTGTACTGTACGGCTATATATATAAATGTTAAGACTGATGAAACTGGCTGAAAGCAACAACACCATCAATTAGCATCCTCATCCAAGCCACTGTCTCTCCCGTCTCCTTAATCATGGTGTTTATGGGTCTTTTTGTTTACTGGGAGCTTTCAAAATGTTTGCCCTTGCCTAGATTATATATTATATGGCCAGGTGATTTATAAGTACATCGAAAATCTTTTTTACTGCTAACCTCTTTGCTAAAT
>OW028575.1:60331798-60414298 GCA_932294295.1 Alitta virens | reverse complement strand
AGTGTCGGCCCGGTGTCAGCCACAAAGTCGTTGATTCAAAGTTGGCCAACCATTGGCCCCACCATTGGTCCAACATTGGCCCAACGTCAGCACAACGTTAGCCGGATCTGGTCATGTCTTCAGGGAAACTGACATTAGCCCGACTGCAGAATTGAATTGGCAGAACAAGATAATAGTGTGTAAGACACAATGAGTGCACTTGAAAAAGAAGGCATTGATGTACACAACGTTGAAGTGTTCACAGAAAACCCATACTATTAGTGGTGGTAGTGTGGGTAATTATAGACTTATGACTATAATAATCTTCCCTTTCGGACGTGCACTAAAGCTACTATGTTATTACTTGTATAACTGATTTCGTAGACTTGGAAACAAACCTCAAGATGACGTCTTGTGAATCCAGAGCTCCGATTGGTTAATATCGCCCAACTAATGAAAGTCATAGATTTACGTGACCTCCTCTGGAGTTTAGTTTCCCAGTCTGTAAGTTCTGCGGTAAAACTTCCACACACAAAAATAAATTATGTTTTGCAGCCATATTATCAGAGGACATTTTTTACGGTCTCTCTTTCATACAGTAACTGTGAAAGCCAATATACTCTGTCACTTTTCAAAACTTTGCTTGAAACTTCTTCATTAGTAAAAGCTTCCATGTAGCTTATTCTGTTATTTATTAATAAAAGCTTGCGGAGGAAGTTTGCCTCTGTGGTTCTTCATAGTATATAGTATTTTTTATAAAGAATAAAGCACTGAAAATGAAATGAAGTTGCCAACAATTTTGAAACCAATGATGACATGTCTGACAAGTAAGAAAGGCAAAGTTCACAGACAGACCTGTAGCAAATTAGCAAAAAACCGTTACAGAATAAGTTAAACAGATAAATGATAGATTATAACAAATATGTGACAAAAAAATAAGGGTATTACAAGCAAGCATGGCCCTCATTGCGTCCGAATTCGTAGCATGAGGGCCATGCAGCAGTCTTTATGAGTTTTCTGGAATTCTATGCACATGGTTATACAGCATTCTGACCTACCTGAATCAATTGTATGCTCAAAAATGATGATGCACACACTATTACTAATCTTGACTTGCTGTTATTTTTTTTCAACAATCACCGTTTTCATGGAGTGAATCATAAATTTCAACCTCTGCTTCTTAAACATTTTAAGTGTTGTCACTGAATGAATTAAATTAGTTGTCAATGATGTGAAATGGTGATAGTTGACGCTGATGCGTGTATACTGTCCAGGCAATATTTGTGCAACCTCTTGCAAGATACAGCGAAAAATGACAAGTCTGCTGCCAGGCTAGAGTGAGGTAGTTGAGTTTGGTTTCCCGTTATCAGGGAAAGGGCTGGGAAACAGTTTTTTTGGACACCTCAGTAGCTGCATCCCAGCCCTTGCCAAAATCCTCAGTTAAACATCCTCTGTATCGCCATGGGAACAAGCATGAGGAGGAAAAAGGAACTAAAGTGCTTATTAACTCAGACTGCTTCTGATCAAGCTATCAGATCCAATTATGGGCCATTTTAAAATTGTTACGTCTCGAAATTACAGCAAAAGATTTTTCTCTTTTGATATTTTCACAATTCTTGGATAAGATAATTGACTGAAACTGTGGAGCAGTTGGAAGCTGCACTGTTAAAACATCTTTTTGTTTATTATCGTTGTAATGATAGCATACGTTCAAATTCAGATTTTTTATTTTTACCAGAACATTGTACATACATATATCTTAAAAAAAACAGCAGTAGTATCAAAACAAGGTTGCAACTGGTTTGGGAAATGCATGCGTTTAAAAAAACTATATTTAAACGCATTACCCTATTAATCATTTACATAAATATAAAATAAAACAAATACATTTGAAGATATAAACAAATACAAGTATAACCATTTATGACTTATCGAATTATGAATCTATTAAGACATATATTCGTAAGCTATCAACTGCCAAGATGTTAATTTAATATGATACCTATTAGTCTTTCCTTTGAATAGAATCGTCTTTTAAACTTTTCTGCTTCATCCGTGAGATCATGTGGGTTTTGCAGCCACTGATTGGTCAATTCTGTAACCTGCAACACTGTTGCTGATCAGAAGCAGCAAACTTTACTGGATTAAGTCAAAGTAATAGTGGGGTGGGGGCCTAGGTCAGTGGTAGCACGCTGGGCTTACAACCACTGGGTCCCGGGTTCAATTCCGGTCGAGCCTAAGTTGGATGGCTGTTTCATCCTTCATCTCATTGCCATGGCCCCTACCTGTCCTAATTAGTCGATCAGGTGCAGAAATACAGGATGTAAAGCCCTAATCCACCACCACCAGTCAAAGTAATAGTTATATCCCTCGTAGTCGGGAGTTAACTAACATTTCTGTTGGTTATATCCGGACCCTTGCAACTACAAATAGCCTAATAAAAGATACTAGACGTCTCAAAGTATTTATTTGTCCTCTCTAGAGAGGCATTATTCCCCAGTTATTGGCTAAAAAAAATTTTTTTTTTCAGTATTTGTAAAATTTTGGAAATTAAATGCAGAGACTTGTGTAAAGTGTGATGTACTTATGGGTAAAATCGTCGATCATGGACAAACAATGATTTGATGAATTGTCAGTTCAGGCAATTCCATTTATGGATGTCAGCATTCAGCAACCCAAATTGACTCTTCAAAAGTCTCCAATTAAAAGTTTCACAATTTTTGTGATTATCTTTTAGCTTCCTGGCATATATATATATAGATATAGATATATGAATTTTGGATTAATACATAGATTCACAAGACATGCTAGGACCGCGAGATTTGAAAACCCCTCAGGTGTGGATTGGCCGCAGCAGCAAGACTGACATAATAGGCTATAGGGTATCAAAGGGGACCTGCGTGAAATTAAATGGCCATTAACTTTGCCCAAGAATTGATCTTAAAGGCCATTAAAAATATAGATGCACGTGTGTGATAACATAGCTTTCCCCTCATTTTCTTATTGCTTCATGATCCGAAAATTTGCATGTGAAAAATTCCAGCAGAGAGGTTTCTATTAGTATTGGTTCTGGTTTAGGCCTACTCAGAAGTGAACAAACATTGTTGAATACGGGCACTTTGCTATCTACAAATAGCGAAAATGTTACAAATATATTAAAGCGCATTCAACTATCCTCTCCCAAAATGTCGAATTGATCATGGCAATACACATAATGTGGTTTTGTTCATATGCCATCAAGCACACATCCATTATGCTGTATAACCCTATTATAATCGCATTAATATGTCTGACAGTGAATTCATGGAGTTTGTAATATTGCTGAGAAATGTACACACTCTTCGATTCTTTTGAGAAACGTTATTGGCTGATAGCGAATCTTTGTTTTTGTTATGATTTGGTGGGAAGTAAGAGAAACCTGTGAAATTCTGCTTTATATTATATTTTTCTCCCTGACATTTCTGTACATTGGCTTATCAACCCCAGACATTCCAGTTCTGCCCAACAGAGTGAAATCAATTTATGCATCTCAGGCCCCGTGTCTGCAACGGAAGGCATTCAGATGAATTCCAAGTAGGACATATAATTGACTATGACCCTGCTCAGAAGCAGTCTATTCAGACATATTTTTTTGATCAGTTGACATAAATTTCCAATTTTCTACTGAATACACATGATGAACCTAACCTCGAAGCCACCTAACGCTGAAAACCAGAAGCTCAACTTCTTAAGGGGGCCTAGACAACCCTTGTCCAGAATGATTGACCCTCATTATACGTTTTTATTTTAAAAGATAAATCTTAGTCAGTTTCTGTAATGTCTTTAATCAAAATATCTGAATATTCTTTCAAAAGAATGGCCTTAGGTTTGCCTACACTCTAAAAAATAATTGTCAGACAAAATATTTGATGCTGGAGTCCACTTAATAGTTGCCTAAAATCAGCCAAGATATTGTTTGTCCTTAGACAATTGTTTTAATCAAATAATTGTGTTGGTTGGCTTGGAAAATTATTGTCTACCGACAAATTGCTGATTTCAACGAAACTATTGAGTGGACACCACCACCCAGAAGGCATTCCAAATCGGGCCAGTGTCGTTTCTATATCGGCTGTCATTGGTACAATATCGTTTTGACTCGCTGACATTGCGCCGACGTTGATACGATTTGGAATGAAATCTGGGCAGCGACACAATATTTTGTCTAAAACAAACAATATTTTTTTTATAGTTTAGGGTTTTATGCTACAGCAGATTTCATAGACTTGGAAACTAAACCCCAGAGGACGTAATGTGAATGCAGGGCCATCAGTGGTTAAGGCAGTCTCCGACCTATGGGAGTCCTGCCAGGATTCACATGACATCCTCTGGAGTTTTGGTTCCAAGTATGTGAAAGCTGCTGCGATGAAAAATCCACAATGGGAGAACAGTTATTCTGCAGTGCTGTTATAAAGTTTCTGAAACATTGCACACTTTAGAAGTCCAAATTTCAAATCTAAACATTAATATCTCTGGACATATGTCAAAGAATTCGAAGTTTGTGTATTGCAAAATATTATGACGAGCATTTTCACGTGTGTTGCTTTTTAATTAATCCTGGATATATATCTAATGTTGAGGAGGAATTATATGTCAGGAAATTATCTAAACATCCATTGTGTGTTTCGTAGTATTTCATTTAGGACATGTCAGTATGTTGCATTTATGAAAAAGAGCAGCTCAATGGAGTGTTCTAAATGACATTTCCAAAGGTAATGTTTCAGTTAGAATTGGCAAAAATAAAGAACAGCCTTCTGCATATCGGAAATCTGTAGGAAGTGTTGGAATTGGTTTTAATGTAAAGTTGGTCTAAAATTAGGAATTGAATTACATTGTGATGTTATTTTCAGTTTTCACGAAATGACTTGATGTCAGGGGGGAGCTTAATAGTGTAGATTTACTGGATTACCATGGTATTACCATTCCGACATAATAAAGAGTTATCACGCATGTATTGTGTAGTGCACTTCTGGATATATAGAATAGACGTCAGGGTGTATTGCCTGACTATAAGAAAAGCAAATTAGAACAATATAGGTTGATTATGCAGGAAAATAAAGCAATAATAAGCATTGCAGTATTACCAACTTGAAGTATTGACCTGTACAGTATTACCTCTCATTTATATATTTATGTATGTATATGTAAACAAAACTGGAACCGACTTGCGTTTATAAAGTAAATATTTAGAAATACAAGTAGATTATAGATTGTATATATAGTAGATGTCGACACTAGACTTGTTTTTGTTATGTTGTATATTTGTTTGTTTTGTAATGTTGTATGATACATGTATCAATTCCTGATATCAGGCTTGTCAATAAAACGATATATATAATAATGGTCAAAAAAGAGGTATTGGTGTATGATCTCTTGCTTACTGGATACTGTGGAATATGCCTTTGCACCTCATCAGAGCATTTATTTATTATCCGTTTCATGGTGGAAAAATGCATTTCGCGTTCTTCTCATTTCCATGAAACAGCAGGATGCAGCAAAAAGTCTTCTTTTCTCTCTCATATTTCATTGTGAATTCTCTCATAAGCGAATTCATGTTTTTGACATTTTTGATGTTTGTGGGATTATACAATAAGCAGTGAGATATGTATCCTTGAGACTTGCATGAGATAGATTCCATCTGGACGTCAATGCACTCACTGTCTGTTTTGAGTCGTCAAAGCACATATGAGACTTTCACATGTGTTCAGAATGTCTGAGTTCTGCTAATCATTACATGTGGGGGAAAAAAACGGAGACAAATAGAAAACACACAGAAATTTGATTATTAATATGTATGATTATATGCGCCTTATGATCAATGTCATCATTTTCATGTGAGTCATTTGTCATGTTGACTGACTTCTTGGTCAAAAACATGTCTCTTTACGTTGCACTGACTAAGGTTCACTACATTGTTGCACTCTCTTTACTTCCAAATAGCTCAGATCTTACTTGTTATAGATATTTACCATAACATAGCAAGTCTAATCAATGAAGGAATGAAGGTGGGCAATATAATGTAGATAGAGGTCAACATTTAAACTAATTCCTAGATTTTACAGCTAAACTCACAGACTTGAAAACTATGCTCCAGATGACGTCATGTGAAGGTCCCTCAGCCAATGAGAGTCCTGGATCCATATAACGTCATCAGTTTTATTTCCAAGTCTATGGGTTTAGCTGTAAAATCTAGGAACTATTCTAACAACTTTGCTGGGTCCTGAAACGATGAGTATATATGAATATAATTGTATAATTAAGACCCAGGGCTTTAGAAAAATACCCACTTGGGTGATTTCCTTATGCAAAGGTAAACAGTTTGTGACAATTATGCAACATTATTTATTTTATATTTCCATAATGAGAAATATCGCAGCGTTTTAGTCTGATATTCGCAATAATGACTATAATAATATTTTCACAGCATTCAGACTTTTGCAGAACATATTGTCAAAAGGTAACAACTTATCTGCTGAAAATATTCCGCAAAAACATTGCCAATACTTTCGAAAATCTCACATTATTATCTAACGAATATTGTTACAAGTTTGCAGAACATTACGTGTCACAGCATAAGGTTTAAGGCCCAAGAAAGAATTGTCACAATATTTTGAACAATTGAATTAACCAAAATTTGTACACAGTCTAAACTATATGTTTGAAATATACAAGTTTGCAGGGAGTACTGTTTACAAAAAAAAAAACTGGATTATGATCAATAAATACTCGATCTTCTGCATTGATGCCATACTTATATTCCGTACCCCAATACATTGTATATCACACAGGTGTCCTTGAGTGACCCCCAAACAATGCATTGTTTCCTTTCTGTTTCAGTATTGCGCAATGTACGAGGTATCTGACAAGTCACGCTATCCCACATTTGCCAGGACCAAACCTCACGACTCGAGAATATCCATGTCTGTAGTATCCTTGCTGAAGAAGTACAACTGGAGGAAGGTCATATTCATCCATTCGGACCAGACCCTCAAAGTGGCCGACACCATTGATGGGGTAAGTGATTGATAGGTAGATATATAGATAGGTAGATAGGTATAGATAGGTAGATAGATAGATAGATAGATAGATCGATGGATAGATAGATAGATAGATAGATAGCCCGATAGATAGATAGATTGATAGATAGATATAAAGCCAGATAGATAGATATGTAGATAGGTATAGATAGGTAGATAGATGGATAGATAGATAGATAGATAGAAATGCGTAGAGCCCAGATAATATGTGGGTCACGTCAAATATTACCATTATTTTATACAGTTCATGTGTCTGATTTCTTTGACCATTATTATTCATTCATAGGTGCATTTTACGGACTAGGAAATATCAATTTCTCAGGAGGATGACAGCATAATATGATATTAAAACCCATTTCCAGTTATGGAGTAGAATATCTATTTGATAAACGAACTGGCATCAAGTGCAACTTTTTCACAAAGGAAGCAATTATCATGAAATGGCTCTAGACGCAACTCCGAAATAACGCTGGGTGACATGACGAGAATTTCATGTCAACTGAAGGTCTGATGGAATTATAATGAACAAAGCAGACAAGTAATTAAGACTTGAGGGTGTTATTTTGAGATGAAGGAGACATAAAATGACTTCAAGGACTCTTATGGCTGTGTTGAGGAGAAAAGTTTTCTTTCAATGCCTTAGGATAACATTATTATTCATGAGGAAAACAATTAGAATGTCATGTAAGATGTAGCTTGGTATTGTCTTAATTTGTCAGTTTGTTTTGAGTTCTTGGTTGTAAAATATTTGGGTATTTTGATGGTTAAACTAAATACAGCATGCAGTATTTCACGATCACTGGTATATTAACTGCATACTTATATGTAAAAGGCAAGTGAATAGCTTTTATCACATTGGCATATAAGAGTTGCCTTGACTCAATAGTGGATTTTCACGGAAGGTTCTCTATATTTCCACCAGGTGGCTATCACAGAATACTGCAATTGTATTGGCTGAAAAAGTTCCCGCCCTTGGCTGTGATTGGCTGAACCGAAGTGCATCCAAGCAGTAGTATTTTTAGTGCATTTTAATGTATATTTGACACCTTATCATTCAGTTGATTTTTTTGATTTTTCTGAGAAAGTTATACTTATTGAATAAGTCAGTGATTATCTTCTATGTCTGAAAAGCAAAATGAGTAATAAGAGGAGAGGAAGGACTTATGTCTTGCTGAATTCAGGGCTGTTCAGTGAAAAGACTCTATTTGGTCATTTACCATGTAGAGTACTAATTTCGTGAGGTCTTAATTCAGTGAAAACCTGCAACCTTAATCCACAACTGCTCAAATTTAATATTTCACTGTCATTGCATCACGACTCATCAAAATAGAATTATTTTGTTTATTTGTGTGCCTTGGGCACTAGTTATTTATTAGTGTTAAGGGTTATTAGGTACACCTGATCCACACGACGTTTTGCTCACAAGGATAGGTGTCCAGTTATGGCTTTATTAAAAATATCATAACAATTTTTTTTTAATAAAAAACCATGGGAAAATGTCACATCGGAGACCATCTTAATTTCTTGAAATAAGATAAGATGTTGAATATGGAGCAAATGTAAATGTTTATGAGTTGTTATCGACCTCCATTTCAAAACTCACCAATAAAAAACAAGCGATTCTTCTACCACATGAGGACTTGCCAGATGTTAATCCTAAAACAAAATGGTGTCAATTAACTTTTCATATTAAAATGCCATGCACAAATTGTATCAATATATTTTTAACAGTTAGTTTTATAATTGCTTTAATTGCTTTAAATAGTTCAAGGACCAATAGGGTTTTTTAAATTTCCTTCTGAAATGACCATGAAATCATTCATGTACTTCTATGAGGATATTGAAGAAAATTTAGAAATTTATATTTAGTTGGTTTAAGATACGAACAAATTGAAATTTCAAGGTAACCAGTTTCTTATAAATCAGTATCAGTAATAAATTTACTTTGGAGAAAATACTCAATTTAATTCGCAATGGATGGCACAGACATTTATGTTGTTTTTTATCAGTTTATTGTGTTCTTAATCACCATTCCATCAATTCCATTTGTTGCAGGCCCTGAAGGAGTATAGCATTAATGTCACTCAGAGACGCCAGTATGAAGGTCCATACTTCCATGACCAGATCTACAATCCTTTCTCCAAGATTGTCAGTGAAACATACCAGAAAACAAGAAGTAAGTCGCAAGACATATGCTACAAACTTTACTTATTACCATGTCTCTGTCTCAATGCTACTGGATCGAAGCTTAACTTATGACCAATTATAAATACGAGAGGCAGACCGCAGATAGCATTCCAAATCGTATCAACGTCGGCACGATGTCAGTGATGTTGAAATAGTGTTGTACCAATGGCGGCCGATATAGAAATGGCGCTGGCCCAATTTGTAATGCTATCTGGGACAGAGCTTTCAGTTGATACCCAGACGCCAATATATCACACCCAATCAGGTATCCAGATAACAAGTCACGATGGCTATATGATATTAGAGCCAGACTTACCGACATCTAGCCCACATGGTACCGACTTGGCATGTTGTCGGGGTAACGCCAAACATACATTCACCCAAACCCAGGACGCATAAATGTGTAACCGGGTTCGAAGTCCATCCTTGTCATGTCATCACTACGACTGCCTTTGACGGCTGATCAAATAGGTTTACTACGTTCCAAACCAGCAGCATTGAGACTTAAGAAATACAATTCTTTTAAGATGTTGCAAAAAATGTCTACATTATTATTGTGCAAAGTCACAACCCAATTTATATTTTAAATGGTTTCATTTCTTTGCAGTCTACCTGATGTTAGGGGAATATTATGAGTTTGTTGGTCTCATGGTTGCTCTTTACCTGAGAGGTCTTCTGGACACCGGGGAGTATTTTGTTGTTGGAGTGGATGTTATGCAATATGATCCAAATGATCCACAAAAGTATTTAGAAGGTAAGTGCAACAATGGATCCAAAGCACTCTTAATTTTGCTGAATTCCTGGGAATTTCCAAAAAGCACAGGCCATGTTGTATTATCAAGTTGGACAAGAAATAAGCTACAAAATTTGAATAAATGTGCCGCAGTTTGCAAGAAAAACATTTTAGACTTAAATGATTTTTGCCAGACCACATTTTAATGGAAATGACTAAGATATTGACCATTAGAGTAGATTTCATGGGCATGGAATCGTATAACTAAACTCCAGAGGACATCATGGGAAACCAGTGGCTGGAGTTTACAATTAGAATGATTCAAATATCAGCATTATTTACTTCGAAATTTATGGCTGCTGTTTGCAAATTAACATATTTCCTTTAGTAAAATTGTTAATGCAATTTTCTGTTAATAAACGAGCATCCCTATGCAATGGGATATCATTGATCACTAAAGATTGATACACAGCCAAACCTTACCAAACAACCATCTGTACAGAATGGTCCCTGCTTTAAACGACCACTTCCAACTCCCTCGGACCGTGTATTCATTAATTGTTTATCCCCTCTATCATACGGCCAACCGTCTTACAGCTAAAATCATATGCTTGGAAACGAAACTTTGGAGGACGTCATGTGGATCCAGGACTCTCATTGGCTATGGCAGTCACTTAGCCAATGGGAGTCCTGGATTCACATGACGTCATCTGACGTTTTGTTTCCATGTCTATAATTTTGGCTGTAAGCCGCAAAATTTAACAGATCTGGCTGTACAAAAATAACTTGTAGTAATTAGTAGATTTCCCAATCATGCCTTTTATCCTTTTAGCGAATGATGATTACTCATAATGGTTCATCTTGATAATTGTAGCATTCCTCTTATCTAATATAGAAAATGCAGGCTTTGAAGACGTTACTCTGTGAGATCTAATGGTCTCCCAATTTTGTTAGATAATTCTACATGTGATTATCAATTCGCTGTTTATCACATTTCAATGTAATCATTGTAATGTCGAGCAGTTCTTAAAACATTTGCCAAAATTAACATCCCGAAGTCTCTGAAAATATCCTTTAAGGCCTGTAAACTAATTTAAACTAAGGAGACTCAGTGTATGTTCTTTGGTGCCAAAAATTATTACAGTCTTGCAGACAATCACAGCCGCCCTGCAGCCGCAGCTGGTGCATCAAGAAAAGTAAGACACAATTAGTGTTGCACAAATATATGGTGCGGGCGGGACATGATATGCAGCACCAAAACACAATCTGCCCTATCCACAATCATTGCGTTTACTTCTCTGCATAATATATTATGTGGTCTAATTGCAATCTTATAAAACCAACAGAAAGCTTCAAAACTACTCTATAAGATAATTTTAATGTCTTTTGCCCATTTTTACATAAAATAACTTTAGAGTTGTGAATCAACAGAACGCTCTTCATGACTTTGGCCACGATGCCTGAGAACCCACTTCTCTGCCTTCTCAGGGCTATATATCTCCCTTAGTATTTTGTCTATCTTTGATGTGATAAAAGATTAAGAAAGCTTATATACTGTTCTAAACAATGGTGTGAATAATTTCAAGGTACTTCAAAGGTTTGGATCAAGCAACCCAGATAGCATACCAAATCGGCCCAACATCCTTTCCATATAGGCCACTGATGTTACAACATCATATTACATCGGCGATGTTGCGCCGACGTTGAAACGATTTGGAATTCTATCTGGGTTATCAGCTAACATTATCCCTATTGTACCTATTTGCCCATGGATCAGATATCAATTTTTTTCAAAACCTCACATTGTCATGTGGGAACTGCTACCTGATGAGCGCTGGCTTCGGCTTACTAATTCTGTCTTGAATGTCTCAATACACCAACAGGAAGGCATCTGGAAGACAACTAAGTCCTTCAATAATTGGACATGTGGATGCAATTTATGTTACACAAAATGATACAAAACGGTATGTTGTTCATTTTTTAATTTCAGGTCTTTTCCAAGATGTCGCTACGCCAGATCGAGTGAAGGCGTTCCGCTCCTTCATCGGCATAGCTCCTGCGGCTCCAGTTTATCCGCAATATTATGATTTTACTGTAGAAGTCAACAAATACCTTGAATCCCCACCTTTCAACTTTTCCAATCCCTACAAAGTGCACGGAAGAATTAAAAAGGTTATTTTTATTTTAATAGTTAGGTTTTGGAGTAAGCAAATAGATAATAACTAAATATTTGTAATTCCCCTCGACAAGAGCCCAGATAATAATGGTGATTTGTCACAAAAACTTCGTAAAATATGAAAAACGGTGAACCAGTTGTTAAGAAAATGTGTTCGTATCATTTAGAAAGTTGGGGTCTGACTTATTTTAAACATTTCAATCTAATTGAACAATATATCCCTGATAACATGCTACGTCGACACAGTGTTGGCCCGATGTCGGCCCGACGTCTCCTACATAAGGCCGACGGCCCGACGTCAATATGACGTCAGATGCTATCTGGGATGTGGATAAGTTGTTTATAATATATTTAATTGTTGGATTCCTACTTTTCTATCAAATAAGTTATCCAAGAGGGTAAATGAGGCTTTTGTTGATAAGATGAACATCTTCGCTTGTCGTGGAAGCCAAGCCTTATGTAAAAGTCAATTATTATTTGGACATTTCAAAGGGCTGACTTCATATGGAGAATCTAGTCAGTGTTGGATTTCGGATAGTTACTTCTCTAGACAACGAACTGTGATGCTTTTGTATCTTTTTGATATCTATGTGACATCTTTCTCATATCTTGCCGATGCCTTTCAGCTCAGACCAGAAGCGGCCTTCCTTTATGATGCAGTTTGGTTATATGCCAGAGCGGCTCACAAAGCCATCGAGAATGGAATAGAACCCTCCGATGGAAGAAAGATTATCAACTTCATCAAGGGCATGACTTACAAAAGTAATGAAATTACACCGTGCAAAATATCTGGGTTCTAGATTTTAATGACGAAATATTATTTACAGTGCTTTGTTTTATTGAATTTATAAAATAAAGCCACTCTTCTCTATCTAAAAAAAAACTTTGCTGTTGATCCCTATTTTGCCTGGATCTGTTTGATAAAAATAAAATACTAATAACTGAAAGTTTTATGTATTTTACAGCACTGAAGGTCCTTTTCGCTTTGATATTATAGCTATAAAAAGTATCTGCTTTAAAATGAGGTGCAAAACTAACTTGCCAGATGAAACAAACCTCTCAGTCATTTTAAACACAGCAAAAAATGTCTTGGAAATGTCTTAAGGTCAAACTATCTAAAAGTAAGTAAAAATATTTAAAATTAAGTAAAAATATTTAAAAGTAAGTAAAAATATCTAAAAGTAAGTCAAATATCTAAAATTAAGTATCAAAATATCACAATTACTTCATTCCAGGTGCCATGGGATATACAATGAGCATTGACAGCAATGGCGATGCAGAAGGAAATTTTACTTTTATCGCAAGAAAAAAGATCAACGGAACTTGGGGTATTCACCCTATTGGAATGTTTGCCCTCAACCAGAATATGTCTGGTCTGCCTGTGAGTATTCTACATTAAGAATAGTTTAGAATATTTAGAAAAATAAATGTGAGATCTGAGCTGATTATCCATTGTTTTATTGACCGAATTAAGTGCGCCTAGCAACCTTGATGAAGTTCATACTTAAGAGTACAGGTCAGCACTGGATTACCCCAATATGTATTTATGGATTGGTGCACTGTGTCATGACCCATCTAGAATATATATATCAATATTACCTAATCACATATTTGGTCATTATGTGTGTGCAGCAGTCTTACCTATAACATTATTCATTCATTCATTTGTTCACTAAATTCGATTCATCTGCTCTGGAATTTAAGTTCATAACTTTTAGAATTTAAATAAGTAAAGATGGAAAATGATACAAAACTGAAGTTTTTAGTCGGAAGTGTACTTATTTTAGGGGGGGGGGGTTAAATTGAGTTTCACCACCAAAATATGCCACATGGTCCAAAATGAAGAAAAAAAAATTGAAGTGTGCTACCCCCATGTACATATGCCTTGAAGTTTCGGAACTTTTAAATCATATTATAATATTTCATGTTCACCGCATTAATTAAGGTCTGAACGGACAGTGAAGCAAAAAAAATCCAGCTTTAAAGATCTTCAAAATGAATACAAACATGAGGGTTCTGAAGATGCCAAAAGTAATACACTATATATACATTGAAATGACCAGCAGCTTTTGCGAAGTCTTTCATAGTAGTATTCTATGAGAACAGAAATCCTGTTCTTCTTCTGGCAAGTTCTTATCATTGTGGTATTTTCTATCTGATGAAATATAGGCAACACAACTTCGAGCATTATAGTAATGAAGTATTTGTTTGGCATGATAGCAGGTTTCAAGAAAATTATCTGCGATTTCACCTCACTATCTCTAAGAAACCATCTGCCTAACTATGTTTAGAAAATAAACCATCAAACTTCTTCAGGTCAAAGTCTTTCTTTTCATATTCTCAGCACGGACTGTAATAGAATTTGAAGTAAACATATATCTATCTAACTTTGCAATTTCTTTCTTGCCAAGATTGACTTTAGCCAACTCCATCTGCATTGCATTTACTGAAACAGGGTTTATTTGAGCTCTGATGAAACTTTCCTGAACTGGTTAAAACATCCAGAAATGCATTTAACAATATAATGGTCAGTCGAACATGAGCAAATATACATCGGAACATGATGTAACAATGTTAAGATAGCCTTCAATGGACTTCTCTATTTCTTCTGTGAATATTACCATGTAATGTTACCAGGTAATATGCAAACAAGGCAGATGTGTTAGTGTCAACATACTATACTAGACATCATGTTAAAACTTTATAATGTTTAAAACTGTAACATATTATATATATGTATACGCCTAGTATTATCTTAGCATTTAACATTATTGGAACGTTAACTGCCTAAGGTTGCCTTACAATGATAATGCTAGCTATTAGGTGGAAGGACTGAGGACAGTTGTCAATCGGGTCAGCATTCTTCTTTTTGTCTATGATTTCAGAGGCACAAATCAGTTGCTGGGCAATGGGAACTTTAAGTTTGTACTATATAAGGATGTCTCTTCAGCTATGTTGTTCATTGGCACACATTCCAGTTTCTTTCGAGGTAGAATATCTTCCGTGTACTTTTCCAAATCCAAAGCTATGTCCCTTTTGTTGCTCAAACCCAGCAGCTAGCATTGGCAATTTAAAACAATCCTTTCCATATATGTACAGTCTAAAACATTTAACTTATTGAAACACTTAAACAAAGCTTAAGAGATTTCATCAGAGTCTTATATTGTATAAAGAAGCATAAAATATTTCCCTACTAATACATGAGAAGCCAGGTGTAGATGTTGATGTCAAATGGAGAGGATCGAAGTCCCTAAGATGTGTCTTGAGACATTGAGATGTTCTTGATTGGATTTACGAGATTAAAACCTATCAGAGCTACCAAAGTTAGAAAATAGGCATTCGAAATTCACCTTTACTAAAAAAAAACCTCAGAGGAATTGTTGGTGAGCTGATTTTCATCTCATATTCATTAGAAAACTTAAAATGTGTGCCAAGGATCTTATCTAATTTAAATTAAAATTATGATCTATCGTGAAAGGTCAGTCAAAGAGTTCACAATTCCTTTATGTTTAAACTTCAAGCTGGCATTGAAAGTTAAAATATCTGGATCAATGGTACTCATTTTGTAGGATATTTTTCACAGAAACCAAATTTGAACATCAGATGTGTCTGTTACGTAATATAAGTTCAGAATAGTCACAATAACAATTTTTTTCTTTGCTAAGTGCCCCAAACAGCACATTTCCGGGTTACCCAGTTGATTTAGAATTATCGTCCACCCCTGCTTATATGCCAAACAACAAAACAAAAATTTAAACAGCAATAATAAGGGCAACATATGATAAACTAACATACAACAAAACAAAAATGATGAATAAAAATGTGTGACAAACAAAGTCCGATTAATATCACACATCACTGAACCAAAATGAAGCACAGAATCACTTTATATTAATTGCTGGAATTAGAACTCGAACGTTCCATAGATCGCTGAAAAAAAAAAAAACATTTGAATCAATTAATCAATCAATAAATCAATCAATCAATTCATTTGCTATATGTATATATGGTGGCAGACACCTTATAGGTGTATATACCAGTTACCAAAACATTGATTAGTTTTTTAAATGTACAGCAAAAAGTAAACATCTAGGCCTATACAATTATTATAAGACTAAAGATATAGTGTCAACTTCAAATATACCAAGACAATAATAGATCAATTGGAAAATTCTTATATTGTCCAATTACCCTTAATAGTGGGCATGCTTTCTTTTTGTCGCATAAGGTTGTTGAGAAATTTGAAGGAGAAACTATTGACTGGGTGACAGGAACAGTCCCTGTTGATGAACCTGCATGTGGATTCGTGGGGGAAAGATGTCTTCCTGGTCCAAGTAAGTATTACCAGATAACTTGGCTCTAAGTTCTCTGCTCTAAGTTCTCTTGTATTACTATGAAACAAAATGAAACCTCAGATGACGTCATGTGAATCCAGGACCTCCATTGCCTGAGGGACTGGCATGACCAATGTTAGTCCTGCATTCATATGATGTTATGTGGAGTTTTGTTTCCAAGTCTATGAAATTGGCTGTATGTTATGCACTAGTCCCAGAATTTACCACAACAACATTGTATACAGTATAATTTATTCAGTCATTGTCCTTGAGTAGTTGGTCTCTTGAATATTACCTCTGACTGGATATAGAGTTTTCTTTTTTTTATTATCATATCAAAATTACATCTCCAATCAGAATTAAAGCTTAAGCTCATCATATACAGTACAGGTCAAAAGTTTTTTAATGGGACACAAAAACATGTCATTTCATACCTTTGACAACAGGGTTTACCACAGAAATCATGAAATTAAATTCCATGACTTTTCCATGACCATTCTATGACCATTCACAGAATTTCCCTGACTTTCTTTCGATAAAATCTTCAAAACAAAGTCATTGATTGCAAATTATTACGGCACACCCCTTACAGCCGTCCTCACGACCATTTGTTGTATTGCAGACATTGCTTTTTTTGTCTTTTTTCTATAATTCCATGAATTTTCCATGACAACCAATTTTTGCAAGATTTTCCAGGATTTTCCATGACCGTGGGAACCCTGTTAAGAACACCACATCCATGTTACTGCAATAATTATATGATTTGTAATATCACCAGGCACCTGCTTGTATAAGGGCAGGGAAAACAAATTTGTTGGCATTCCTTGCAGAATATACTTCCCAAATTAGTCCTAAACTTATATCCCATAATTTGGAGCTGCACTGTATGATGCTTGACTAATTTCCACGTAAGCATGACTGATATGATGTACAATACTGCTATCTAGCTTATTGATGTCAATTGCAGATAACACTCCACAAATTGTTGGCGGCATTTTGGGAGGTCTACTGTTCATTATTGGAGTGGTGCTCGTAATTTTGTATAGGTAAGTATGACAGATTCTCCTTTTTTGCACCCTGTCTCGTGTTAAAACTTCTGATCTTGTTCGCTACATCCCATCTCAATGCATCTCACTATCTCGTAATTTGATAACCATCATATTTGTCTTATCCGACCAACATGGTTGCAGTGGAATCCAGCCTTAGGCCCATTTTGTCAATCAGAACACCTCACACATTATGATTGTCAATTTTACCCCCTAATATAACCATGTGAGTGTCTGCATATTCTCTAAAAGAAATGTCCTTAGTTAGGAAAATGCCATTCTTAATAGGCTAATAGAACGTGAATTTCATCTAAATAATCTTATATTATTTTATTATGTAATACGTGATGATACAAATGAGGGATGCATTCTATTCTTTCCTTATATTCTCTTTGTAACTTTTTTTTTTTCTGTTCAGAAAAGTTTTTGTATATATTTTTGAGTTTGAACGAGATGTTGTTTGTTGGAACATAGATATGAATTATTGCTTTTTGTAACATTCTGTTGATGTAAAAAATGTTCTGAAGTAAATAATGAGTATACTTATAGCAATTATGTTGAAATATCATAAGGTTTCTCCATATATTCTAACTTTGTATTGCCATATTTATATGATAATGCATTTTTTTTAAATAGTCACTTTCTGTCTGCAAATATATAGTACAGACATATTTCCTAGGTCTAGCATCTCATCTCATTTCTGCCATCTTGCTTATCTCTTTTTATCTCCTTTTTAATAACTTATCATTTCACTTCTTTCACCTCACATCTCATCTCCCTTTCATTCATCTTATCGCATTTCTTCTCCAGTGGATGCATCATTCAATCTTCATAAAGAAAATTTTAAAGTTTTTAAAGTACATAATTTTCTTGTATTCATCATTGATGAAATACTTTGCATGCATGCCTTATTTTTCTCGATAATTATCCTATTAACATCAAGAGGCCATGAAAAGTTATTATTTTTCATTACTCCATGTATAATATATAACCCATTGATGACAATATTCATATGCGTGCTTTTGTTTTTCCCCACCAACAGATTCGCTTAGGAATGTTATTTATAATACCATTAGGCTATAAAAAAGTTTTATGACTTTTATGCATTTTGTCCGTAACTAACTTACATGTAAAAGTTAATTATCATGCATGGCAACATTACGATAATGACCAACATGCTACATATTAGCAGGTGACAGTAGTGGCCCACAAGAGCCCATTGAATGGCATGGAGCCAGAGTGCCCACATTCACAATGTTATTTTCCCACTGGGAAATTTGCACCAAATGTATACCAGTATAATACAAGTTTCCACATCCATGATAATCTATATTATGTCGGTGTTTCCTTGGTATGATGCAGATATTTATGTAGCCAAAATTTATGTCTCAGCATTTTTCATGGGGTGCTCCAGTCATTCAGCTGAAGAAACTTTTTCATGTAAAAAACACTCTCAAAATCAGACTCGATGCCTTAATTATAAACCTTTTAGCCAAATTTGACCTATATGAGCAACATCCCAGCTGGATGTCGTTCGGATGAGACGTTAAATTGGAGGTTACTTGTACATGGTGTCTATGCCGAGAAAGTATAGACCCCACCTATGAGTAAATGTGTATCATTGGTAGATTCCTGTTCTTTCTCATCTTATCAATCAACCCTCGCTAGTGGCAAGAACTTGCCTTAGAGGGTTTCACTTTCCATATCTATCTACCTATATATCTATCTGCTTATCTATCTATCTATCTATCTATCTATCTAGCTATCTATCTATCTACCTTACTATCTATCTATCTGCGCAGCAGAAAAAATACTTCGCAATTGTCATTGGTTTAACCATGTTTGATTTGCTGTAGAATCCCATTGAAAATGATTTTGATCAAAACAAATTTATTGGTATTTTCTATTTTAATTATCATATCTACTTTTTTGTCCCAGAAATTGGAAATACGAACAAGAGCTGGCGAGCCTTTTGTGGAAAATTGATTACAAAGACCTGGAGGTCAAGGAACATTCGTCTCAGTACAGTGGACATTCAATATCTCGTTTAGGCTTGGTAAGTGCCATTTTGGTAATAAACAGTAGAACTACAATAAATTTATGGGCTCATAATATTTCATGGTTGTCAAAGGATGGTTTTTTTAGCTTGAATCACGTCATAAAAGCATGGGAAGGAGCAGCATGTTTGGACAGACAGAGATAGTGAGATAGGCACTAGGTAGATAGACTGAGACAGACGCAGCACAAAGATCTGCAAATGTAGACTTGAGAAACGCAGAGGGGCAAAACAACAAAGACATGTATATATGCTTTTATTGACACAGTAATATCATACATGATACATTTGTCAAAAATAACAGATAGAAACGTGTACTAAGTCTACTTCTACTCACTATTTCTATATTCAATATATATATACATGGTATAAAAGTTAAAGGTATACATTATCAATAGATTATCTACACATCCATGGTCCCAGTTGCTGAACAATAGCACGGTAATATGAGCATTAAGTTTTGTTTACATACACGTTACCCTAAATATATATATTACTGCAGTTAATACTGTTCATTGTCATAATGTTGATTTAAATGGTAGATAGATAAAGAATACACACAAAGTTAAAAAGGGCAATTAACATTGAAAACTTAAACGAAACAGGAAATCAAATATTTCAATCAATTTGTTGTGAAATTTTGGGGTGATGTGGAAGAAAATTACTCTAGACCATGGAACTCATGGGAGGACTCAATGAAATAGAATTAGCAAATGTATTAGACATTCTTCCTGAACTGCTGAATGGTATTTTAAAAGGCTCTTTCGTTTTGCTGAAAATTAAGTCATCCAACTGCATTGTATTTGATTTTCCTGAAGTTAGTTTCAGCCTATAGTTTTAATAGTTTTTTTGTGCGAAATATCACAATATTTTCGATAAAATCCCCATCAGGGGTATTTCTGGGAGAAATGTATCAGATCTGGGGTGGCATTCCTACTTTCGATAACAAATGTATGGATATACACGTCTTCACTTCAAAAGTTCAAATTTTATAATACAAAAAAAAAAGAAAAAGAAAAGAAGAACGCTGTGTAAAAAGTGTTAGTTCAGTTAATCTTCAAGATGAAAGTATTTCTTGCAGCCTGGAAATAAAACTTCTGCAAAGGAGAAAGTCAAAGCTGACAGCCCAAGTGTCTGATGCAGGAGATTAATATTGTGGTGAATTCAAGAAAACACCAGCTTGGTTGAACAGCAAACTCATTACTTCTCGTCCTGGGAATCTTTTCTAAACAAACTTTGCACCTCACAACAGATAATTCGTTGTAGTTTTGTTGTGCGTTGAAACTTTTGTGACCGATATTAATGTGTTATGATTTTTTTATTTTGTGACTGATATTGATGTGTTATTGTATTATAAGTTATCACATGTTGATATTTTGAGAATACAAGAATTTATTCCACGGAGTTGTCATATTTCACGAGTGGAATAAATTCTTGTATTCTCAAAATATAATGATTTTATCCCCTGTCTCTCCCAAAACACATATCCCTAAGTAAATATCGCGGCCTAAAACCGATGTAAACAATAACTATTTCCTCTGCTCCTAATTGTCGTACACTAAATATTTATAAATAATCTGCATCTGATTCTATCTGACTGGTCATTTTAGTTAAAAAAAATATTAAAAAATTCAACAGTCCAGTGGCACGCAATACATTTCAATTTGCAAAAAAAGTTTATATTCTTTGTTAGATCAATCTGGCAGTGATGGGTTACTTATATAATTCATCAATTTAGTTGGGCACACTTTGATGTCAAGTTAATGTCTTAAATTCCTTTCAAGGGACTCGCTACAGAGATCCTGCCACATATTGTCCGCACGTGCCGTTACGTCATTTCGGGACTACTAAAAATATCCTTTGAGAGGGTGTGGCTAAACTGCATTTGGCATTGACAGAGGATTATTTTTTTGTATTTTGTGACTATTACTGATGTTTAATTTATGGTATTTGTGTTTCTGTGAATTTTGTAAACCTTTTGGTTGTTGCTCATTTGTTTCATTTCAATCCACTTGTAAAGTTTGGTATCACACGGTTTATTTGAGCTGTTCAAGTACATTTGTATGTGACTGTAATACTTCCTGAAAAAAAAAAGAAGAAAATTGCGGTTTTTTTAACTGTTTACAGTCAAATTCATAGAGTTGGAAACAAATCTCATAGGCTTGGAAGCTAAACTCCAGATGACGTCATGTTAATCCAGGAGTCCCCTTGGTTAATGGAGTCACTCAGCCAATAAGATTCCTGAATTCACATGACGTCATCTGGAGTTTAGTTTTTAGATTTGTTTGCAAGTCAACGAATTTGGCTGTAATATATTGTTTTTCTGTGAATATATTCTGTGGAATGGAAAAACCGTGGTACATGTAAATGTATATTATGTTCATATCTCTTCTCAAAAAGGTATTTTTTTCTTAGGATATTGTATTTTCCAAAAACTAAGCAATGGATGTATTAAAATTCCATACATTGAAGTGCATGTTATGTTTGTTTATTTGTTTCTAGATGTATTATACTTTGTTTTCTAACTTCACTTGCCTGTGTTGTTTGTCCATGTGTCATATTTATCACAACTATGTTTGTGCTTTTTTTTCTTTTTCTTTAAAAAACAAACACTGCACCTTCTAATATACACATTTATCAAACCTTTCTTTCTTGACAAATAATACCGGGAAAAAATGCCTTCACCGTAGTGATGGTGATGCCTAGAAAAGAAAATTTTCTTACTAAAACTACTGTGCGTCACAGTTATGTGGCTTCACCCATGACAAATAAGAAGTTGAACCATTCAGTAACCAGCAGCAGAATAGAATCCAATTGTGGGTGTGCGCTATACTTTTATGCAAAGATTTGGCTAGAAATGAAAGGCAACGATTACAAAAACTGGAATGATATTAGAATTCCTAGCATATTAGTGGTTACACATTGAGTTGAGCATGCACTGAAAATAACTTGCGCCAAAGTCCTAAAGTGATGTAATCAGTGTTTCGTTTTGTTTCAGAATAGTGAAAACCACTATTCAAAAGCCACTGAATTTGCTCAACTAGCAAAGAGTTTTGACCAACAGAGAGATTATCCTAAAACATTGATTGCTCTGTTTTATAAAAAGTCAGGGAGTTCCATGGAATTTCAGTTTCAATCAACAAACAATAACAAATAATATGACGTGGCAGAGGCACTTTGAAAGACTGAAAATTGAATTGCATTTTTTGCCAATGTAACCACTAGTCTGCTTGGCACTTTAACGCATATTAACAAACACAAGTCAGCTTGAATACGTTTGGACACATTGCCTTTTATTGGCTAAACAAGAAATGGATGGAGACAGATAGACGACAGACATCACAGAGACAGATGAAACACAAAACATATATATACAGCTTGCTTTTGTAGACAGCCCAAAGCAATGGGTGTTATGACATACCATAAATGCATGTTTCTAAATTTATAATAGACATATCTGGCTTCCCAACAATGGGTGGCAATTATTAACTTTTTTTTGAATTCATACATAATGGTATGTTTTTTAAATGTTTTGACATTGATTAGAACTTAAGTTTATACATTTTTTAAGTACCAATTGAACAAGCACATAATACTGAATGTGCAATAAAGCATAAGTAATGATGCAACATAGTATAAATCTAGGAATTTGTACAGTCACAATGAACGAAAACACTATATAAGAATTAGTGTAGATAATCCTATGAAAATAGGGATGGGTGGGTGGGAGAACTGAATCTGATGAGACGATTGAATTTGAGCGGGAGAGTCCGCTTATATAAGCTCCCAGGATTAGGGGCAAGGAAGTGCCCCCTGATTGGCTAGCTGATGGTCAAGAGAACAGAACGCTTCCTGGCCATACAGGAAGTGGCTAGCAAGAAGAAACCAATATGGCTGCCCAGTGACTTTAACCAAATTTACATGGTACGTAAATCTCATACAATGGTTATACACTGTCCTGAAAAAGTTTAGAAATGATTTATTGAGAAGTTCTCGTTTATCGTTTACCATTTAAAGATTGCAGAAGTTAGAATATTACAAGAGAAAAAAATTGCAAATCAGATGAAGACAAAGGTGGTTGGTGATAGTATAATAGACTTTGGATGCTGCTGAAGTACTATAAAAACCAGCCCTGGCATTTAACTAAATATGTTATAGCTAATTTTATAGACTTGGAAACTCTTCTCATAGACTTAGAAGCTAACCTCCAGAAGACGTCATGTGAACCCAGGACTCATCATTGGTTAAGGCAGTCCCATAATAGTAAAGGGTCCACATGACATCATCTGGTGTTTAATTTCAAAGTATTTGCAATTTCTTTCGATGGCAATGAAATCGGCTGTAAATCACATGACAAATATATAAGAACGTGGTTATCCAGGACAATTCCAAACTTCTGAGGGCATGGTCAGTGGTAACTTAAAATCAAAAATCAGGATGAATATGCGAAATACCATCACCAAAATAATGGTAAAAAGAAACTACTAAAGGATGAGGTTTGGACTCAAAATCTCATAATCTCATCAATACCTATGCCCCAAGAAGCTGGTCTTTATAACCTGACAAAAACTTCAGAGTTTCAATACTACGATACTATCATACACTTTATTGTAAGTAAGTAAAGGCATCATTCTTGCACATGTACATGTACTTTACACTGAGGTGCACAATGATAATGCTGGTGTCTCCCTTGGATCTAATATTCTCCCAACATGAGACATAAAGGTATTTATAACCCCATTGTGCATGAAATATAACCTCATGTTAGTGGAGCGCATCTGGGTTTATTAGCTTTTACCTGAAGCCACAAGATATGAGTTTCAGCCATGCATGCCTGGGTACAAAGGAATTGGTGGGGTGGATTATGGCTTTATGTCCTGTATTTCTGCACCTTATGGGCTAATTAGGACAGGCAGGGACCATGGCAATGAGATGAAGGATGAAACAGCCATTCAACTTAGGCTTGACCAGGAATTAAACCCAGGACCCATAGGTCGGAAGCCCAGGCACCAAGGATTGCATAAATGTACTTGGCAACAACGTTTAAATTAATCATTTCCAAGATACAACATGTGCAGATGATGTGCCACAATTTAGTGTAAACATGTTTTGCATAGTGTGAACTGCAAATCCTATCATGTCATCATCTGACACATCAATTCTGGCATGAGCCCACAGTCAGGATCTAATTAATTAATCATGATCAAATAGATTAAAATGCGATCATCATACCACTAGTGCTATGATCAAAACAATTTGATTGGGCCATAAACAACTCATTGAAATGTGTTTATATTTGATACAAATGTTAATTCATCACCCACAATAAATCTCTGAACTTGTAATAAGGTTTAGTGTCCAGGCAAAGACTCAAATGGTAGTTTTATTTGTCACACAATCAGTGCGTGTATAAATATCATTTTTTTTGTAAAACTACAAATGCTATTAGTGTATGAAAACTTAGGCCAAAGGATTTTTATTCAATTCACAGTAGCAAGTGATTTGATTTTTTGCATAAAGGGGCAGCTTTTTAGTTCCCTTGTGACAAGACTCTCAAAATCATTCTCCCATTCTTTTCTTTTTGTGGTGGTGTTATCAGAAACGAGATTCAATTCACCATGGCAGCCTGTGGACTACAGTTGCTGGGGGCAACAGTGTCCCCGTCAATAGATTTGGGAGGTGTATCATGCGACACTACTTGTTAAGAAGCCTTATGATATATCTCCACTAGATAGCAGCAGTGGTGATGGGAGCTGACAGACAAATGAACAACTGTAATGAACTAGCCACTTCTAGTATATTAAGCAGCCCTGCAAATAGGTGCTACATCCTATGCAGTGCTCGGAAATTCTATGAAAATGAACACAAATGGCTTCAGCTATGACTCCCCTGGAAGCTGTAGTACAAATGAATAGCAGGGACAACTCATACATTGCACTGCATACTGCATAGAATAAATGTCATGTAAAGATAGTTTCTAACACAGGGACTATGCCAACTGCCATTTATTAGCTTTTCTCCAAAAACTGACTAAATTTGAGAATATTTGGAATGTGGAAAATCTTTTTTTAAAACAGGCGCAGCTGAGGCACTTAAAAAATTCTCAAACATGTGCTACACCTTTAACCTTTTTATGGTTATTACATTTATGAATAGATAACATACATCTATCCTGCTTTGGAAGAATTTTTGTTCAATTTTTCTAAATTCTGAAGTTTATTAAGGAGCGCTGTGGACTAACTGAAGGATTTAAATTATGGCGTATGGGCAAGGATTTACATTATTTCCAACAAATCAATTTTCTCTCTTACAGCCAATTTCATAACTAGGAAACTTAACTCCGGATGATGTCATGTGAATCCAGGACTCTCATTGACTGACAGACTGCCTAACCAATGGAAGTCCTGGGTAGTAGATTCATATGACGTCCTCTGGAGTTAAGCTTCCAAGTCTATGAGATTTGTTTCCATGAAGTTGGCTGTAACTTACACTTCAGTTAAGAAGATCTCCTTTGTAGCAATCAGAGTAATACAAATAATGTGATTTTGCTCTTTCGGGAATCCTCATAAACAGTATCAGCTTTCATCTTGGAGCGGATCAAACGCAACCACAATGGCTTCTTGTGGTAAAATAGAAAAATCGCCAGAAACAAATATTTGGTAATAGCCTGTGTAAAAAGGGCAAGCCATGCTTGAAATTTCTTGTCATTGGAAGTTACCAACTTTACTACAAATTAAAACATTTTTCAGGCTACATTATATTAGATAATTATTAGGCTCCATTTACTTGATGATGGTCGACATCGCACTCAAAGCCAAAAGTGGATTGTGGCTACTCCAATAAAATTTAACACCAGATATTTTATAGCTTTAAAATAATCTGATCCTCAATATATCAGTAGGTTTTACGGCCAATTTCATTGACTTGGGACCAATCTCATAGACTCGGAAGCATGACTCCAGAGGACAACATGTGAATCCAGGACTCCCATTGGTTAAGGGCATAAGGCAGTCCCCTCAGCCATTGAAAGTCCTGGAGCCATATGACATAGTCTGGAGTTTAGCTTCCAAGTCTATGAGATTGGTTTCCATGAAATTGGTTGTAAAGCATGCTGATCATTGTATTATTCTCCCAGCAATAATTAAAAAAGAATTCCAATTGAATTTTTGCATGATCTTAGCTATCCACTGAGAGCAAAATAAAACAAAAACTTCCATTCCACGTAGTTATTACGGGGATAATACTATAAGCTATCATGCCCTTGTCTTACCTAGTTGGTCTAAGCTTTGTATTGTAGCAAGGTCATTTTCGGTGCAAGTTTGAATTCACAGCAATGGCGACAGTGAAGGGGAGATCTGGGCAATATGAGCCAGCTGATGTATTTTACATGTACAAGTTAATTAAAAGCCTTAATAATTAGTCTATTTGTCAGCAAGGCATTTATGTATGTGCTAGTACTAAAACATAATATCCTTGATTTGAGAATCGAGAAGAGTATTTCATGATATAAAATAATATAATATGAGCTCGTGTTAAATCTTAGAAACAGCTCATGCAAGATAATATGTGGGCAAAATGAAACAGTGTGTTAACAAAACCGTTATTGCCTTTTTGCATTTATTCCTCATGAGCAAAAACTAAAGCCCCCTTCACACATAGCCGGATCAGACGACGGAGTGTCCCGGAGTAAAATTTCTTTCACTTCGGGGGGGTTCCAGGATCAAAGAGCTGAAAATTTCAACAAAAAATAAATGTTTGGCGGTGTGTACACAAGGGCAATACGGTGGCAACAAGGAGCAACACAGAGTTAACACGACTGTCCCGGAAGAGTGCGGAGTGAACGGGATTTTACACAGTGCCTTCGCGGATATAACCGGTCTTTACACCGTGTTCATTTGTGTGGAACCGTGTTGGACCTTGTACTCTCCGGCATTGCTGGCGGCGACATATTCATGCCACGTTGACGCAGGACGTAGCCTGAGATATGCCAGAGTCAATACAGAGATTCCCGGAGATCGGCGGAGTCTACTGGAAGTCTACACGGATCAACATGGATCTACACAGATCAACATGGATTAAATTACTCCGGGAACTCCGGCATGAAAAATTTAACATGTTTAATTTTTTCCCCGGAGTCCCATGGTGGTCCCAAATTGCCCCGGACAATGCCGGACAATGCCGTAAATAAACACGAGGTCTACACGCTATTACCCGGAGTTTGCTGGTGTTATACTCCTGGACAATCTGGCGTCTGATCCAGCTATGTGTGAAGGGGCCTTAAGCAGCTCACATATGAGCTAATAGGGCTAATATGACACATTTTCTCAAATCCCTACAGATGATTAACAGGTCAATATTAGGAATTGACCAACCTAGGGCATTTGGAATAATGTCTGACAAGCCAAAAACTGAATAAGACTTAGAAACATTTTTAGGCGCTGTTATATATTTTTGAGAGGTCAATGATTATGACTAATTAAATAAATGAAGTACATGCTAGTGGAAACACATTTTAGTCACAGCCGAATTGTCTAAGGATGTCAGCAACTTTATTGTACCATTACAACTTACAAGAATTGCAATTGCAATCGTGGTATCTATAAATTATTAACAATTGCTCTTAACTGTACTGTCTTTCAGATTACAACACCTTTAAGGTCAAGCACGATGTCCTTGAGTTCTCAGGCTGACCTTGATCTTAGACAAGTCTTCACCCAAGTTGGGACTTACAAGAAGAGCATCGTGGCCATCAAGAGAATCAACAAGAGATACGTGGACCTCACTAGGAATGTCAGGAAGGAACTCAAAATGGTAAATGACAGGTTAAGTACAGGTCAAAGTTTGGGGGGTATACCCTTTAAAAGTGCATGAGATACAAAATGTATGTAAGACAGAAAATATTTCCTAGAGTTATAGATAATTTTTCAAGTGTTTGAAAGATGCTTGAGACAGACATTTCAATAAACTGCAGCATGGAGTTTTTTAACGACATGTTAAATTAAAACAAGGGAAAAACTAAACTGTTGACATGTTGGTTATATAATAATGTCAAATTTTATCTGGGCGTCCTTTGAAGCATGCCTGATTTGATAATGTTTTAATACTAATTTAAGACTTAGTCTAATCATTGTTTTCCTATGATGAACACTGAATCTAATCATTGTTTTCCTATGATGAACATTGAATCTAATCATTGTTTTCCTATGATGAACATTGAATCTAATCATTGTTTTCCTATGATGAACATTGAATCTAATCATTGTTTTCCTATGATGAACATTGAATCTAATCATTGTTTTCCTATGATGAACGTTGAATCTAATCATTGTTTTCCTATGATGAACATTGAATCTAATCATTGTTTTCCTATGATGAACGTTGAATCTAATCATTGTTTTCCTATGATGAACACTGAATCTAATCATTGTTTTCCTATGATGAACATTGAATCTAATCATTGTTTTCCTATGATGAACGTTGAATCTAATCATTGTTTTCCTATGATGAACATTGAATCTAATCATTGTTTTCCTATGATGAACATTGAATCTAATCATTGTTTTCCCATGATGAACATTGAACAGCTAAGTTCATAAAATTGCCACATTGCCACCTTTGGCTTTTAGTAAGTTATTTAGTAATCATTGGATGTTTCTGCAAGTAATGTTGACAAAAACTGTATATATGCATTAATCCAATGGCATGGATTTATCAGCTGTAAGTGCAATTTATAAAGATGCTATGTGTGAACACAGTAGCCTTAGAAAGAATATAGTCAGCACAGGTGACAAACAGCCACTTGGTCTGGTGACTGTCTGTGAATATATCACTCATCCACTTTGCCTCAGTAATCCATTACATAGAGTTCTTTGTGGCATAAGGCAGTTTAGTCGCCCAATAAGGTTGATGAAATGGAGTCATTCAGGGGGCAATGCTATGCCTAATCATGCCATTCAGGTCAATGGTTCTTCCTATAGCATCCGGAAAGGCTTCAAAGGTAAAGGTTACACCCTGCAGTGTGGTGAATAACACAACCGATAAACCGGTGAACCAAACAGTTCATTGTGCTGAAGAGAACTAATTATTATTACATTGTGCTCATAAGATACCGGCCTACACAATCTTGGATGATCTTAGTTATGATTTGGAAATATGCTGCATTTTAGACTGCAGTTACATATTGCACTGGCCCAATATTGCATGCATACATTTGCATAGAAATGTGCTAAATTGAATATGAATACTATAAGGTTAATTTGACTAAACCCTTAAAATGGGCAACCTTACTGTTTGGTGTCTCCTGGTTTCCTCAATGATTGTACACCAGGTGGAACCATTGCATGAACAAACATTGTCTGCACTACAGCGCCACCTCTTGTTTCTTTCAGATAAGAGACGTCAGGCACGACAACTTGATCAATTTCATTGGAGCCTGTGTTGATCCCGGCCACATAGCCATCATTACAGAATACTGTTCCAAAGGTAGCTTACAAGTAAGTCTCAATTAAATAATGCGCATTTGAAAAATAATATTATTTTAATACATGGGTGTCAAACATACATAAACCAGTGCTATATAATAATTATCACATTGACTACTTTAATTGATTTGACATTTCTAAATAGTAAAAAGTCATTGACTAAGTATTTACATTTTACTAAAAAAATTATTTATTTGTTTGTTATTTTCATTTGATGTTTTTCAGGATATCTTAGCGAATGACGAAGTGAAACTTGACAATATGTTTATAGCTTCATTAGTTTCTGATGTAATAAAGGTAAGAAAGTGTGGATATTGTAATTAAAAAACCGTCATGGATGTAACTTCAACACATTTGCTTATATTGGATATATATAGCCTTCAATGATTAGACTTCAAATTAATTTTGCCTTAAATGTTTCTCACATCTGTTTTGTCTTTTCGTAAAATAAAATAAAATGTACATCATGAAAATTGTTTCTACAAACCCATTAAATGAGCAAGATTTGGTATAAAAATGACAACATGTACAATAGGGTTAACATTAAATATTATTCGAGGATCCATAGTTATATCCTGTCTTAACATACCACATACCTTCTCACCCTACATTTTAATTAATCCCAACATGTTGTTTTTATGACTAAAATAGTTATATCCTGTCTTAACATACCACATACCTTCTCACCCTACATTTGAACCAATCCCAACATTTTGTTTTTGTGACTCTTTCAGGGCATGTCTTACCTGCATGAATCCATGATTCGGTGTCATGGTCGATTGAAGTCCTCGAATTGTGTAGTGGACAGTCGGTGGGTCCTCAAAATCACAGACTATGGCCTGAGAGAGTTCAAAGCAGGGGCTGACACCGATGCAGATCTGAGTGAACATACTTATTATCAGAGTAAGTTCCCAGTAAAAAACAAAAAAAAGTTTTTAAATTTTATTTTTTATTAAAATGTAATAGGCCAACCCCCTACGCTGGTTCCTAAAATTGTTACATTTGCAGAATGAATTCTAACCATATGCAAAAAAAAACGAAAAGAAAACAAAAAAGAATCAATTTAGCATACACATATCCTAAACCTTATTGAAAATTTTTTTTTTTTGCTCAGATATATACTTCTTTTGTTATTTTTTTTTTCTGAGCTTGAAATTACAACTGTGTCTCATAACCTGGATCATAAGTTTATGACTTGGCACTAACTGTAAAACATAGGCTGCGCTGCAGCAGAACCCTCAGGGAATCCCACATAGCACACATGTAACTGTAAAAAGACGTAGAGCCCCTATCACTGTTTAACATGGACTTTATTCACCAGCGTGTTTTAATTCGAATGTTATTATCTTTTTATTGAAGGTGCCACCATTACAGCAAATGCTTCGGTGGTTTCCTGATGGGCTCATATTTACAATAGCTTACAATGTATAGTTAATATCATGTAAATGTCTTAATTTATATATTATTGTAGTACCTATTTTCATCAAAATAAAGTATCTATCTGTCTATCTATTTATCTATCTTTCTTGCAAAACCTTCTCGTATTTACAGGTCTCTTGTGGACTGCACCAGAATGCCTCCGAGATCCTGAGCTGCTCCAACACGGCACCCAGAAAGGAGATGTGTTTTCTTTCGCTATCGTTATGTATGAACTACACGGCAGAGCGGGTCCTTATGGAGACACTGATTTGTCACCTAAATGTAAAAATGATAGTTTCTGTGCTTCTTGTTCTGGGATTACATTTGGGAAAAGTTGCCAGGATTGGGCCACTTAACTTTGAGGGGCATCAGAGAGGAAGTGGTTCATGAAAAACTCTGTATTTTTAGGGTAATCTGAAGCGATTTGGAATGACTTTTAACGGTCAAAAAAGCACTGCTTTGATTTGCACCATAAAGAAGAACATTAAGTTTTAAGATTTTTGCCAAAGTGGTCCAATCCAGGTAACAGTGTCCTCGATTGGACTACCCAGTTTCCCCAATTGAACAACCAGTGAAATTCACAAACTAGTGATATGAAACATTCTTCGGTTGGCATAATACGTAGAACACTGTAATAGTGAATCTCCCAGACTTAAACTCTTATCAATTTCTTAAGTATTTCATAAAATAGCACTAAGTCCTAAAAAGCAAAATAAACTCTTTGACATCGGTTAAGTATGACAATTATCAGTTTGTAGTTTCCACAATTGGATCACTTCCTAAAACTTTTTGGCATGTTTTCCATAACTTTTTGACATGTTTTTCATAACTTTTTGGCATGTTTCAAGTAATTGATGAATATTTCATTTTAATGTGAACATTCTTCGGAAATGCACAATCATAAAGACTGTTAGGTAATAATTACTATTGCATAGCTTCTTGTACATCTGGTCCAATTGAAGCAATTTTAGTGGTGCAATCGTGGAAAATAGCAAATCCAACTCTTTAAATTTATTTTCGTCAGTTCAACAATGAAAAAAAAAAACAATCCCGGCAACTCTCCCAGGGCTATCTTCTGCAAGATAATATTGGTTGACCTATAAACCTTCCTTTTAAAATATTTTTGCCACATATTTCTCACGTGATACAGAAACAAACATGAGAAATTCAGAACTATCATCGAAAAACGAATGTAGCAGGGCAGACGATACGTAACGCTGAAGTTCCACTTGCTTTCGTCATCAACCATTTCCGCGAGGTGGCGTAGGTTGTGCTATAGTGAATACCTGGCGCCCTCTGGTTTTTTTGCCATGCACCTGCTTTGTCAAATTGGTAATTTTACGTGAATGATGAGAGAACATAAAGCAAGATTAGAACAGGGTTATAATTCCAAGAAATGTTTCTTCACCAAACTCTTTCTAATCACTATGTATTCTTTCCAGGTATAGTCAACAAAGTGTTACACCCAGAAGGGGAGGTACCATACAGGCCTAAGCTGGCAGCCTTGGGAGCAGTGCCTAAATATATCACAGATTGCATAAAAGATTGTTGGGTAGAGTCACCCATGAACAGACCAGACTTCAAGACAATCAGATCAAAGCTTAAACCGATGCAGAAAGGAATGTGAGTCATGTACTATTTGTAAAGGTTTTTAGCCACTTTAATCTTTCGCATATTCAGAATGTACTGCATCTCATATGTATCTATACCTCTGTCTCTGCGCATTTGTTAAGTGTCATATAAGTTAAACAGTTGGACAGTGACTTACATGGTGTGTTGAGGTTTCTGGCAATTAGGTGCCATGCACATACTGAGGAATATAATATAGATAACACAAGGCCTTCTACCAATTAAAGCCACACATTTTCAGCCCTAACTGAACGAGTACTTTTTTTTATCGTTATTATAACATCATAATTTATAAACCAAGTTTCTACTATTTGGAGTTAGTCAATTTCAATGTCCACTGTCCAGCTGCTAGAGGCTGAAGTAATGATGAAATGGTAAGCTTAGTGCAGAGGAATAGGTGGGGATTTTTGCTTGACCCAGCATAGACACCCAGTACAAGACACCACCAGTTTAACGTCTCGTGCTGATGGCATCCAGCTGAGATGTAGCTCAGGAAAGGTGCTTGGGTCGAGATCGAACTTAAAACATCCCAAAGAGCTGCTAATGCAGAAGATACCTCAGCCACTAGGCTACCTCAATATAAGATTGGCCTTAAAAGAGACATTTGTTTATTTACCTTGGCCATCCTAGCTATATGAAGAGGGAACTAGCAATTATTCAAAATTTACTGAGCACCTCATTCTCAAGAAACGAGCATATGCATTTTGTTTTCTCTTGGAAATAGGCAGTGTCCGACATAATAGAATTTGGCATATGACCTTTCCTTGACCTTTCTCCTAAAGCTCATATACCGTGTTTTATACTTATTTTTTCACAGTTGGAGCCAAGTTAAAAATACCTTTCAGTTAATTTAATGTATTTTGTAGTGGTTGCAATAAACTACTATTTACAAGTCAGCAAAAAAGTATTATGAACATTTGTTTGAGGAACTATCACTTACATAAGGAAGAAGTGCAGTATAGCGGACCTGGATTTATGACCATATTTAACAAGCCTCATTGCCAGGCCTATGACGTAAAATGCTTGAAATGTAATTACGACGTCACAAAAATTAATGTAGTTATGACGGCGGTTTCATCTTCACGGTAAAGACAGCGTTTATTTTTGCTTTTTCTTGGGGGCCCCTGCTTATCTACACCAAATGTTTTTTTAATTGTGCTAGAACTTAAAACTTGTGAATATTTGATAAAGTTTAATTTTTAATGGCCGCCAAATATGGGCATAAATTTGGGTCCGCTATACTGCACTAAACCCCTTACATAAAATACTGGGCTATTTCGATGTTGGCCTGACATCGCTCCGACGTGGACAACTACCGGGCCAAAATCGGGCCGATTTGGCATTTTATTTGCAAAGTTAGAGAACACATTAAGATATAAAGAGCTTAAATTATAATATTCTGTGTCCTTTAGTTGCATTGTTTTGAATTATGTTGCCCAAAAGGAGATCAATTCCCATCCAAGCATTAGTTAATGCTCACGGTTCAAGGGTCACAGCTAAAATAATGTCATTGAGACACATTTGAAAGAGATTAGGTCCGTTTCTATTAAAATAAATCTGGCTGGCTGGAAACCAATCAAGCGTAAACTGTGACATCATGAGGACCCTTTGCGAACAAGTGCAGCTGGCTACACTTCTTTGCAAACTGCAGTAATATGAACTCGTTTTTAGCCAGTTCAGACCCCAGAATAGACCACTGTTTTGTTTTACTGATGACTGCAGATCGGCTGGGTATACTCCTGTTGCAGAATGTAATTAATTGAAGTCGTTTAATGCATTTTTCTAATTGTATCCACGGGCCAAGAAATGTATATGGTTTCACTGCGTCACCCTGTGAGACACCTAAAATACACCAGTTTGTGAATGTGGTCTGTCTGCATCCAAATGTGCTTCTTAATTGGAATGCTTGAAAATGTGCTACATCACCAGTAAAGCAAACATCAAATCTAGCTTCTAAGCTAAACAGACTAGATTTGAACACAGCCTTTGATTTACAAACTACAGTGTTCGTATTACTATTATAACACTACCATCACTACTTTAACGTACTATACTATTTACTTGCTGTTGACTGATGAGAGTGACCAATATGACAAAAACTTATAAGCACAAATAGCCTAATAACTAACGTAAAATCATTATGCGGATATTCAAAAAGCACATATAAGCTGACAAATTCCTGGCCCAACGTGCTCCAGAGTTGAGCTCTGTAGGATACGTTTTCAATAGCATAAAAATGTTAAACAAATTATGAAATTCATGACAAGGGAGACAAGGAGCGAACCGTACTTATTGAGTCGGCTCAAATAATGGCTGATGATGAATACCAAATTGCCTTTTATTCTGGTTGGCATAAACTGACTTGACATTCAATAGATCTGAATTTTAACGGGATACATTGTGGTTTGCTGTACCTAAACTCTGAAGACTAAAAAAAAAAAAAAAAAAAAAATTTAAAAATCTTTTTCTTTGGGGGGAGGGGTGGGATTAGTACCTTTTCTTTAAATTACTGCTTGTTCCCCGACCATCCCTCTTAATCCAAGCCCTTATTCATGTATAATACTCTCAAATCAGACAGAAGTGACCAATAGAATACCCTTGGGCGTAATATTAAAACTTCAGAGGCACTTGAATTCCCACAGCTTCGGTAGTAATATTGCATTCTAGGTATTACTTGCAAAGGCTTAGGGCCCAGTGTCTTTGTTCTGAGAAGATAAGCAGCTGAAGTGATCCCTCGCCGATTCATCTTCAGGCAATTGCTTTACTTTTATTGTGAGGGAATCCCCCAGGGGAACTCCTTCCGGTGATGTCATCTCTGATGAATCACCTCACGTTCATCTTTCTTGTTTCTGCCTCCTTCTTTCATCTTCCCGGACGTTAAAAAGACGTTGATATCACACCGTGTTGTTGTTGTTAGTGAGGCAGAATCAGTTTTATTCACTCATTGGCTTCGTCATTATGATAATGATAGAAAAAGCATTCATTGGTACCTCATCACTAATACCTAGAAAATGTGTCCAGAGATAATTTTAACAGTGTTCCTAAAAAGTACAATATATTCAACTGAACTACCAAAGGTACAGATGAAAATCCGCTTATTGAAATGTGCTTGTACTGTGAATACGCGTATTAAGTTTCTTCTTGTCCTGGTTCATTCCAGCAGGGATTTACTAGTCGAGGAGTGGGTGGGTGATTAGGGCAATGAGACGAAGGATGAAACAGCCATCCAACTTAGGCTTGACCGGGAATCGAACCCGGGACCCAGCGGTTGGAAGCCCAGAGCGCTACCTCTGAGCTAGGCCCCCGCCCACTAGTCGAGGAGAGTGTATACACAAAAGAAAATGTGTGAGAGGACTGAGAGGTGACCTTAATTCACTAGTTAGATGCAAATGAGGCAAGGTGAAACGATGCTGGTCTTCCCATTTTTTTAGAACAACTAGACAGTTTGGTGGTCAAGTAGATAGTGTGTGGTCCAGCTCTTGTGGAGTTCCCAAGTTCAAGCCCTAGCCTAGGTAGCTGAATCAGCTTGGTGATATGACACGTTAACTGACAGTGCCATGTTGTATGTGTCTTTGCTGTGAGGGTAAAAGACTCATCCATGTAATTGTGTATCTTGGTGAGGAATCCCAAGTCTTTGCAGGTAATCATCATGTATGTTGATCAAGAATTATTACACTGATGGCAATACAATGCGTTTAACCATTTGGGACAGACAGACAGAAAGACAGCAAGACAGAGATAGACAGCGCGACAGACAGCAAGACAGACAGACAGTGCGACAGACAGACAGATAGACAGCTAGACAGAAAGACAAACAAACAGACCTTTTAGACAGCAAGACAGACAGACAGACAGACACTTGTTTTCATCACACACATTACATTCATTCCATTTCAGCATACACCACCAGAGTAAAACAAAAACAAAAAAACAACTGACACATGTCAGAATTATTTAGAAGGCACCAACAAGTCAGGGGTATTAGGAAGCAATAAATGGACCAGCCATATATTTCGCTGTTATCCTTTGGACCATCAGTTGGGCTTTATGATCAGCTTGTGAGGCTTGCATGTTAGCATAAGAAACTTTTTCTGTGACTTTTATTGAGTCATCAAATCTGGATTTACAAGACTGCCAATGGCCGCTGAGCTGTTTGTCCTGAGCATGTTTGCTACAGGTTTTGCAGTTCCCATGAATTCTGACACATCCTCTTGTTGTGACAGGAAACCAAATATATTTGACAACATGATGGCAATTATGGAACGGTATGCCACGAATCTGGAGGAGTTGGTGGATGAGAAGACAGACCAACTGAGAGAAGAGAAAAAACGCACTGAAGAACTTCTCCACCAAATGTTACCTAGGTGAAAAAAATCATGTCCTTGATCCACATAGTTTCGTATCACGGCTTACATCCAAATTCATTGACTTGGAAACAAATCTTATGGCCTTGGAAAAAAAATATGGCAGCTAAACTGCAGATTATATGAATCCAAATCTCCCATTGGTTCAAAAAGGCAACAGGAAACCAGTCACTCAAGCTATGAGATTCCTGAATTCACCTGACTTCCTATGTAGTCTAGGCTCCGTGACTATAAGATTTGTTTCCAAGTGAATGAATCTGGTTGTAAGGCTCATGTATGTAGCAAGCAAAATCCAAGGAAACCTAGTCCAGTTTACTCTGGAAGTATTCTTGCAACGTAATTATTGTTTAGAATCCCTGAACCATCCATGTGTAGATGTCTTTTGTTTGAACCAATTATAGACAATTTTGTGCCTTCTAAGACTGTTTCCAAACAATAAAGTTTGATTCTTAAAATGAATTTAAATATTTAAATTAATCATTCAAGGTTAATAATGATAGCACAAGATAATGTTTGAATTGGTTTTGGCTGAGCTTCCTTGCATTCGGCAATAAGTATTATTTGTAGGTCAATGCCACCTTCATAAAGTAGTCTCGGTTAGTAGGGAGTTTTAAATTAATCATTTTGTAAATATATGTGAATGTGATGATTTTTCCATACTTTTCAGGTCTGTAGCAGAACAGTTAAAGCAAGGCAAGCCAGTGGAGGCTGAAGCTTTTGAGGCTGTGACGATTTATTTCTCAGACATATGTGGTTTCACAGCCCTTTCATCCGAAAGCACTCCCCTACAGGTAAATTAAAGAATTCTCAGGATTTCTGTCTCAAAAATTAATTAATTGATGGGAGTAATTGCATTCGTCAGTTGTTTGATGTTGAATCTGATGACGTTTTTCTGGAAGCCTGGAGCCTTGTTAAATGCAAAGGAATGAAAACTGACAGCAACATTTAACTGATGTGCTCAAGAAAGCACACACGATTTTCCTTAATAGAAAGAATTACATGTTAAGCCGCCCCTCAAAGCTGGAAATAATGAATAGCTACCATCTTTTTAAACTACCTTCAAAACTTCAGCAAGTACAAGACAGCATGTTATCAAGCAATAACAGGCTTGAGTACTGAGTGGCAGTAAAGCTGTAGAAAGCAGCAAAAAAGGCGAAAACTCGGTTGGGCAAGATGTCATTATAGAAAGTTGATATTTGAATTTGGTATGGTGTAATTCAAAACCCAACATAACTTTAGGGTTTCATGCCAATAGGCAGAGTTTAACATATTATATATATAATCTTTATTCATACACCATTGGTACAAAGTTTGAGTCATATAATCATATCACATTTAAAAATTTACATTTGAATAAGTTAATTGAATAATTGTAAGCAAAGAGTATTTAAAAGTTCAATAGTCTCATTAAGAATTGAATCAAACAGTTCATCCCTCAAATTTGCCAATTCTGTTATGGTATGGGAAGTCCTGCAATCATCCAACATTTTACACTGCTGATCACACTCCTTCATGATTTGTTGTACACAGAAATACACACTCTGATCACTGAAAGATTCAGGGACTAGCTGATTTCCTTGCTTGCAAATCTCAGACTTTTTTGCAAAGCTAGTATTTTGTAATGTCACAGCAGTATTAAACATATAGCAGATTTCTGGGGAATTGTGTTGCAAACCATTGCAGGCAAACTTAATGAATCATTTCACCAACAGCACATAGAATTTGACAGTGATGGCAGCAAGCGAGAGTGTGTCCTATATTGGTAAAAGAAATGAATGAAAGACATATGTGCATTTTTCTTGTGAATTCTAATATAGCAAACAACACGCTTTAAGTTAATTTTCTGAAAACGTAAAGGCTCAAATAGTAAATGTTCGAAGAGGTAAGTTTGTAAACATCCAATCCAGACACCTCTTGTTTCCGTTGCAATGTCTTCGCCAATTTGATGAGTTTGTAATTTGATTTCCAAGAAACAATTAGGCACTAATACACAAAACATATTATATAATCTCTCAAGAGAAAAAGAAATTTAGATTATTTGTGAGAATATTTGTCATCCATAGTGGTAATGTTAGGCAATCGCGTTCGATTAATACTGATTAAGGTACATTTAATGCTTCATAATACGTGTCAAAAATTTTACCTGAAATCTCAGATAGCATGTCACATTGGCAAGACATAGGCCCGATGTTGGTCTGACGTCGCATACATCGGGCCGATTTAGCATGTTATCAGGGATACCCAGATAGCATTCAAATTGTTTGTTTCAATGTCAGCGCAATGTTGGCAATGTTAATACGACGTTGTAACGATAGTGGCCTATATGGAAACGATGCTGGGCCGATTTGGAATGCTATCTTGGTACAACAATCCTTTAAGAAGACCACCTCTCTATTGCGGACAATAAAGAGTTTTATAAATAACCACGTGATCAAATTTGGCTCTACTAAGATAAGAGGCCCTGGTTTCTAACCCAGAAAATACAGAACTGAAAAGGATGGACCATACTGCCAACAGGGTTGTTAAGCAGCCTACAAACCTCGCGTTGAAAGCCACTTTTGGGTGGCTATTGCTTTATTTTCGTGGGCGGCCGTTGTTCATTCTGACATTGGAGTAATTTATGGTTTGATGCGATTTGCTCTTCTTGTTTTATGGGGAATTAGGGACCTGCAGCCAAACACCAGATACGGTGATAAAAGATAATTTGCCAGCATTTCACAGCCAACCAAACGCATAAAACTTGTATTTACAATTCGCATGGAAAGCGAACATCCACTGCAGTCATTTTACTGCAGAAGGTGGATCGCACACAAGTTCTGCCGCTCTGAAAATAAAGGTGCATTTATCAAACTGGCTGAACACGTTTAATTTGTAGATCATGGCGTCCTCTGGAGTTTAGCTGCCAAGTCTATGAGATTTGTTTCCAAATCTATGAAATATTGGTTGTAAGACCTTGTTGCCCTAAGAACAGATATCATGAAGGACAATGCATATTTTATATAACACGCATGCCATATAGGGTGATGGTGGATTAGGGCTTTACGTCCTGTATTTCTGCACCTGATGGGCTACTTAGGATAGGCAGGGACCATGGCAATGAGATGATGAATGAAACAGCCATCCAACTAAGGCTCGACCGGGAATTGAACCCGGGACCCAGTGGTTGGAAGCCCAGTGCGCTACAACTGAGCTAGGCCCCCACCCCATGCCATATAGGGTGAACATCATTCTAAAGTTGGCCATCATCGGCTGGCGTGTCGATGTCTTGCCATTGTAATAATACAATGCACTATAAGTATTGCATTTTTGTCCAATATGGCATAATGCAGGTTTCCCAGATAATATGTCACATTGGTATTATGTCCACCTGGGCCGACCTACATTATTCTTAAATTATTTATGTATATTTTGTTGTTCTTGTATGAGAGAAATGTTTAACTTAGTGGTGCTTGTGATAGCTTTCTAATGAACTTACTATCAGCAAGCCTCCCTAGCTTCTCGTATATTTAATTGTACTTTGCTTTTCCTTTCTGTCTTTTGTTTAATTGTATTATTTTTGTATAAATATGTGGAAACTAATACAATACTGACTCACTGACTCACTCACATACTCACACATGTTGCTACTCACCACTTTCTGCAGGCATTGAGTGCAGCTCCCGACTGCGAAGCCACTTCCATCAGCTGTCGTGTCGATGTCTTGAGGATGTCTTATTACTTCATATTGAAAGCACAGCAAAGCCCTAAAAGTATTTTACTTCTGCAACATAACATACTTAGATTATATTTTGCTCCTATGTACCTGAGTTGTTTACCTCTCATGGTCTTGACCCAACTCTTGGGTCAACTTGTTTATTATGTTTATCACACCATGCAGGCCTCATGAAGTCTGCTATGACCTCGTAACATTTCGTGGGCAGCATACTATTAAGTTAAGCGTTGAGGTATATTGAAAGTGACACCCAGCAGAACCTCGTTATTGAGCCACTTTGGTAACAAGGCCACCCACATAGATCAGAATATCATGACTGTCTCATTATGTTGATGGTTTACTCTGACGTTGATTGACTGCCAAGGTTATATTTGGCAATATTTCTAATTTAAAATGAAGTGTCCATAATAATGAGACCAAAGTGACATGTGACATTGTTGCCCTGATATTGGCCCGATATTGGCCCGATGTTGCCAACTTGGAGCCAGCGTCAAAACAATGTCAGATGGGTTGATATTGGCCAAGCGTTATCAATGCTAGACTTACTTTGGGTCAACATGGAGCTCACCATGCATGCCATCTGGAGATTATTTTTAGCAGCTTCTATCAGTTAATACCAAGATAGGTTAAGTTTACTATGTATATATTTATTATTTTGAATGCCTTACTGCTGTGATCCTGATCGCATGCCAAATTGGGTCGGTGTGTCCAAGTAGTGCCAATGGTGGGCCAACACAGGGTCAAAATAGTATAAGCTAATGGCGCCAAAATTTAATGCAGACTGATATTGAGTTGACATGCTATCTGGGCACTACTTTGCTATCACTTCTGGTTTTCCCTAATATAAGTGGTGGTCCTTACATAGAAGCGTAAGTGTATGAAGCTCTATTGACACGCTACAGCATTATGTTGCGTTTTATATATGAAGCATAAATGTCTGGCCGACAGTCATGCATTACTTTAATGAGAATATAAAGTACCTCCCTGGGATGTTTAGGATTATAAGCAGTTGATATGGGCAAGATTTGACAGTGATAGCTGAGTGAGTGAGTAAGTTTGTTTTCCGATGTGTGCTGTCAAGTTTTATTCATAGTTTTTCACATTGATATCCACCAGCCAGTTGCCTTGAAATATTTACAATATACGCAATGCTCTATTGAGAACTATTGTGTGAACAAATCTAAAGGCTCAGTTCTAAACTGAGATAGCTGTCTCTAGCCTTGTTCCTTATGCTTTCAGGAACAATTAATTGCTATGAAACATCCAGAGTCTGTCCCTGAATCTCCAAAATTAAATTCGCTCGTCCGCACGTCTAATAAATTGCTTTTACTGTTGCAATTGTCAAAGTGGTTACTGTGTGGCCAAATCTAGCTATTCACAATTATTGCCAAATAAGTGAAGTCATAAAGACGAATAGCGGTATTCAAGTGAAAATTAACACTCAAAGTAAACTTCATTCTATTTTTGCATATTATTGAAAGCCTAGCACTGCAGCTGAAGAGTTACTTCTCTTCCTACATAATTCAAGCTGTACAATTTGTTGTTTAGACTTCTAAAAATGAGCCAGTTTTGGTTGGTTTTATCCAACAAAACATGTTTGCTTTATCCCTCCTATTCGGGATATAACTATTTTTATTATATTTGTTTATTAAAAAAAAAGAAATATGGTAAATATGACATCTCATAATTCCATCTCTATTACCTAAATTTAAAATTATGCGAGTACATTAGACTGCCATCTTCAAATCAACATATTGCTGAGGTAAATATATATATATTTCAAGGCAACTGGCTAATGGATATCAATGTGCAAAAACTAAGAAATAAAACTTGAAAGCACACATCAGAATATAAACTCACTCACTCACTCAGCTATCACTGTCAAATCTTGCCCATATCAACTGCTTATAATCCAAAACATCCCAGGGAGGTACTTTATATTCTCATTAAAGTAATGCATGACTGTCGGCCAGACATTAATGGTTCATATATAAAACGCTGCATAATGCTGTTGTGTGTCAATAGAGTTGCATACACTGATTAATGTTCTTCTATCTACTATATCTTTTTTTGGGAGGAAATAATCATCTGAAGTGTTCATAGTCTTGTTTTACTCTGTAATGTAATATACTATGATATACAAAATACCAAGGTTATGTTCTGTCTGGGGTGACATGGAAGAGTGTAGGTTCTCCGAATGAAATGATTATTGTTTGCTAGAGCTCCTCAAAAGTGACCATTTTGTTGTCAAGTTGGGCCTTTCACCCTGCAACTTCTCCCTATTTTCTTTTTATCTTGATGATGATGATGTGGGTAATGATGATATGATGATGATGGTGATGAATAAAAGTTCTGAAGTTTTAAACATTTTTGAATATGTACTTATCGAATATGATCATCTATTTACAAATTTATATATATACTTTTATTTGACAACTTGATGTCATTTATGACATATGTGTCATGGTGTAAACTAAATAAAAACAAAAAACACACGACAATAACAACATCAGCATGCTAAAAAAAAGTAAGGTTCCGGTTACTTATAAAAAATATAGAAGTTCATTTAATTGTCCATATCAGGCAGAGACTGGTAAAATTGAAAATAGAAACATCTATTTGCAAAAAAAAAAAGAGGGGGGGGGGGGCGGGAACTAGGTAGATCAAATAGTATGCTGTTTTGCTTAGTAATTATCCATGAAATGCTAAATGATACGTTGGGCTATTTTCAGAGCAGCATCATCATGCTTCAATGCATAATTTTATCAATTTATACAACCGTCATAATTAAGTTTTCTTTTAAAAATATGAAGGCTAGGAGAGTAAAAATTAAAATAAGAAATATGCCATAGAACGTATGTCTATTAACTGGAAGTTCACAAACAGTGTTACTGAAAATAAACAAATTACTGTAATGATAGAAGTTTCAGGATGTAAGCGAAAGTAACTAAATAACCATCATTTGTTTGCACTATGTCTATATGTAGACAAGGCTCTTAACCTAAATAAACTGCCTGAATCTGAAGCTTAATACTGCCTCAATTACATGACCAATGAAATTTGGTTTTGTTTCTCTACCTAATTGTGTTCGTTATACGAGTGTGACAAAAAAGCACAAATTAAAGTTATTTATTAATTGTATAATTTCAGATAGTGGACCTTCTAAATGATCTATACAGCACCTTTGATTCGATCATCGAAAGTTTTGATGTTTACAAAGTGGAGACAATAGGCGATGCTTACATGGTCGTGAGTGGTCTTCCAAAACGAAATGGCAATCAGCATGCTGGGGAAGTGGCATCCATGTCACTCACTTTATTATCTGCAATCAAAAGGTTCAAAATACGTCACAGGCCTCATGCCACTCTTAAATTGAGGATAGGAATACATGCAGGTGGGTGTAGGTTAATTAGATGCATGTACTTTTGGCAAATCGTAGTTTTTATTTGGTCAGATTGAAGCACTAAGTAATTAAACATTTTCATTGTGTGCAGAATTCAGTCAACTACCAACTCATAGCCAAATATTCAATATGATAATCAAAGTTTCATATCTTAATCCCTAAAAGTAATGTTTGACTTTTCCTATCTTATGGAACCCACAATAAAGAAGAAAATCCCCAGTTAGCATTCCAAATCGGGCCAGCGTCGTTTCTATGTCGGCCGCCATTGGTACAACATCGTTTCAACATCGCCAACATCTCACCGACGCTGATACGATTTGGAATGCTATCTGGGCCCGACCATCACTTTAATAACCACAATGTGGTGCCAAAGCTCTGATGACAATAAAGTTATAGAATAAATACCGAGATAGAAAATTTTTTTAAACTGAATAGTTCTGGAGTTATAACCATTTCAATATTTCCCCCAGAAACTGCCTTAATTTCTTAATTAGGTTAAACTATATTTTGTATTGGTCATTAGGTCCTTGTGTCGCTGGGGTGGTAGGGATGAAGATGCCTCGCTATTGCCTTTTCGGGGACACAGTGAATACTACTGCGCGGATGGAGAGCAATGGAGAACGTGAGTTATGACGTCATTGGGGTAGCGTCCTGCTAATTAGGTCTTTTCTGCAGGATTCCCAAGAACGTGTTAATGCTCAGCACTGAAGTGTTTATGGAACACGTTGAAAAATGACACAAATTCGGAGAAAAATGCATGCAGCAAATTAAATGGGATGCCTTACACTTTTGTCATTCTGCATTTTCCAATTAATTTGTTACAGAACAGCTTTTTGCACATTTTCATGATTTGATTTGATTGAAAACACTGAAATCTTCAAATTGACCGATAGTCAAAATAGAAAACTCTTTTGATATTCTGACTAAGTTATCAGCCATTTTAACTAACTTTAAGATTGATTATATCTGGAATGACCAACCTCCACAGGCATTATAGACTAACAGGTTAGTCAACTTTATCTAAAGTTAGTCAACCTTAGCATGTATTTCATGAGTCAGAGTTACTCACCTCAATTGGTAAGTTGAGGTTAGTGAAGGGACCTATATACCTCAACTTAACTAAGCCCCAGAAAGAGAAAGCTGATAAACTTTTAAATATAAAATGGATATGATGGATATCTTGACACTGTCAAATACTAAAGACATTGGTCAAAATGATTAAGTGTGAGTTGCAGTATCTTATGATTCGTGGGTTTTATATTGTTATAATGAATCGAAAAGTTTTCAAGGAAATAGCTAATACCTATAACTTTGATAATATTACTTTTTTGCAGGGGTGTACTTACAAAGGATTTAGTAATATCATCATTATCATGATCTTTTAAGTGTTTATTGAAAATACACTCCCTTCATTATTACAGCTTTGAAAATCCACTGCTCTCCTCAGTGCAAAGAAATTCTAGATCAACTAGGAGGATATTACTTAGAGGAGAGAGGCTTAGTCGCCATGAAGGTCAGTCTAATTAATTCTTGTCTCAAATAATCATTCCTGAATGTTTGACTAACACTGTTGTCTGTCAAATGTAATGGATTAATTAATATCTATCTATCTATATTTCTTATCTATCTATCTATCTATATTTCTATCTATCTATCTATCTATCTATCTGTCTGTCTATCTGTCTGTTTGTCTATCTATCTATCTATCTATCTATCCATCGGTCTATCTATCTATCTGTCTGTCTGTCTGTCTGTCTATCTATCTATCTGTCTGTCTATCTATCTATCTTTCTTGTCTGTCTATCTATCTATCTGTCTATCTATCTATCTTTCTAGCTATCTACTATCTATCTATCTAGCTATGTATCTATCTATATATCTAATTATCTATCTGTCCTTCTAGTAACCTACCTACCTTCCTTCCTATCTGCCTACCTACCGACCTGCCTGCCAAGCTAAAACAGGGACTAAAAAGTTTTACCATTAAATGCAGTCTTCCTGACACTTATTCTCAGTTAATTCATGTCAGTATCAAGTATTTTGCAGGCATCCTCTTTAGCAATAGGTTTAACCCCAATTTTAAGAAGATACAACTTTTTTGCTTGAATTATCTCATTATAGACATATTTTAAATCTGTCATTAGCATGACAAGCCAGGGCAGAGTCTGCAAGTTTGTTTGTTATGAACAACTAACATGGCAGTGAAAGATTGCTATCAAATACATATTGCGAGACGATTGGGTTGGGTTGGGTTGGGTTGGACAAGTAAGTGTTTCACCTTGTCCGATACTTTATATACTGTGACAGTTGGTTGAATTGATATGTAAACTTTCCTCGGATTCTTCTACTTAAAACTGCATTGATGAGTCACACTCCTATTTTTTCTACTGTAGTTGCTCTATCCCACGATGACTCACAAAGTAGTAGTGACTCATTGAAAGGTCCATCAGGGTTACCTGAGTTTCTATCACTAGAGGGCAGGTGGTGTCATTGTAGCTAAACTTTGTCTTTAACGACAAGCTTCAGTGCATACAGGATTATCCATTACCATGAATGCGTCATCAAGGGAGCTCACATTTTGACAAAATGTAGGTCCATGTATCACCAATGACTTACCAAGTGCAGTTTTTGTTTTACTGGAGTGAATGGAAGTTTAAATATTAATTCAGAACTACCAATTGTAATGTTAAGGCAAGGAATTGTACTTAAGCACCTATTTTGACAGCTGCCCCAAGGTCACAATTTTGCTGAATAATCAGTGATCCGCATTTTAGGCACTTTACATTGTATTTATGGGCAAATAATCTTATAATCTGTAAAGAAATTGTCATTTTGAATATTCTAAGTTATTTAAATACCTAAGATTTAGAAATGCTGCTGCGCATGGCCTGCATGTTTCACTAATGCACTGGGCATCCTGATGTCAGGAATAAGGCATTTGAAGTGCATCCAGCTGTCAGTGAGATGGCAAAATTACACAATACTGACATTGTAAATTGATATATCCATGGCTTGTCAAGTAAATCCTAAAAACATAGTTTCCTCTGACTGTCAGTAAGGATGAAATTTCATCAGCATCCTGACGTCAGCAAGAAAGCCCACATTGCACACTACTGACATTTGTGAAACTGCTGCTCTGTATGATATTCTATAAGCATCCTGACATCAGCAGTGTCGGGAAGGAAGCAAAAAATTTCCCTGTTTTATGAGGCCTGCCTGCCTACGTACCTACCTACGTACCTACCTACCTACATACCTACCCACCTACCTACCTACCAACCCACCTACCTACCTACCTACCTACCTACCTACCAACCCACCTCTACCTCTACCTGCCTACCCACCTACCCACCAACCCACCTCTACCTACCTACCCACCAACCCACCTAAATACCTACCTACCTACCTACCTACCAACATGTCCCCTCCCAGCCACTGATTCTGACATTTTTGTCTTTTGTAATTTGTATTTTATACATATATTTTCGTAGGGGTGCAGAAATAGACTGTATGACATTGAATGTTGTTCTATTGTCACTTATGTTGTCATCACCTATATTTGTGACCAACAGGGAAAAGGTGAAATCAGGACATACTGGTTGTTGGGAGAAGACAAAGAGAGGAGAATGATACGATTGAAGCCACCCCTAACTTGCACCAAGTCTCCGAGAGGTGATGCTTGCCAGTCGACGTTGCACAACACTCAGTCCACTTCATTGTCTCGACAAGTCTCGTGGAAAGACTGTTGCCATGGCGACCACGAGACTAGCAACAAACGTCCAATCAACGGTCTCATTCATTACGGCGACAATGGTTATCCAGAAAAACCGGGATCTATCGTGTGTCGCCACAGTTCGATCGAACTTAACGACCCCAATGACCTTGACCCGAAACAACAACAGCAACGCCCTCTACATGCGACTTCCAAAATTAGCGAGGTTCTCCGGATACAAATTACCAACGACTTGACTGCAGATCCAGTCTGCAGAAATAATTACTTGAACAGGAGTCGCGGATCTTTACCAAAAGAAGGATCATTGTGTGAGGATTGTGATCCTCTATTACGATTCGACCCTCACCATGACACGGAAGCACAGAGGATAGACTTGAAAAGATCCTCTACTGAAGAGACGCAGGTATGACTATCAGAGTGGTAGCATACTATACTGTAAATCCTGTCACTGAAAATTTTTTTGACTAGTGACTTAAGACGTTTCAACTTGGTCTGGAATGGTGCCCCCCCCCCCCCCCCCCCCCCCTACCTGCTTCGAACATCAGATAATGTGCTATGTCAGTTCGACATCGGCCAAGTCTGACAACCGCCAGCATTGGTCCAACATTGACTCAATCTGGCATGTAACATGGTGTGGACTCCTAGCCATATCATCTCATCACTACATCTGCCTCTGGCTGACTAAGTTTCAGCCCAAGTAACATTGAGACACACGCACACAACATGACTTTACATGAACTAAGACTAACTTGTCAGACCATGCACAATATATATTTGTACATTGGTACAAACGACTATGAAGGGTCAGTCATTTTAGACAGTCGCAATGTCCAAGTTGGTAAAATGACCACGTCCATGTGGCAATGTTGACGGACGTCGAGTCCATTTCGCTTACAAGTTATAAGTCATCTGGGAAAATTGTCTGAAATAAAAGCAAAGTCAAAATGTGTAACAGCTGGCTGTGCTTTATACAATACAATAATGTTTACAGGGCCATAGCCAGAGGCTGAAATCAGACGAGGCGCACTCCATCAAAATAGTAAAAATAATAGGACAGTGCTATTGCCTTGATTGGCATGACAAAAAAGAATTTTACCCACACGAGACCACCTCTGCCTCATGCTGCTACGGCCCTGGTTTATTTCGCAGGAATATTTCACATGTGCATGTATGATTTTGAGAGTATTGCCGATCATATTGTCACATCATTAAAGCGTCCACAGCAGAAACATGACAACACTTTGAATTAAAAATCCTGCAGGAGGCCTTGGTGACTGCTTGGGAGGTCGCCTGATACATGAAGTAAACAGCAACAATAATAAAAAGAATGGGGGGGGGGGAGGGAAGAGATAAGAAATAAAGAGGGGAACAAACTATTCAAAGAGATTTTCAGTGCTATTTGATTTAAATTTTAGTAAGGGATTGATATATATCTACTGTATATATTATTACATTAATTTGACCAGACCAAAGTACATACACATCTCTCAGTGGATGTGCGATCATCACAGACATATATGAATTGAAATATTATATGTTTGAATGTACTTACTGGATTATTATGAACTGTTGCATTAATAGCTTTATATTTCATATCGAAAACATGTATAATATGATATTATTATAAACTCGAGTTTTATACTAACACAACGATCACTAGTCTCGAAGAACTGGAGCCTACATTTTGGACAAATGAATGTGTTAGAATTTTCATGTGAATATAAACTTGATATTTCCATTTGTATTTTGCGCTGTTTTAGAATGACCCATATTGCAATGATTGTAACATGTTAATATTTGTTTCTTTGATTAAGTTTCTGTATTTTATTCAATCCCAAGTGATATTATTCATATAATATGTTGGTACCAATAATATTATTGCAGATAATGCGTGCATTAAATTTGTACATAATGCATTTATATCCCAGATAGTATTCCAAATCGGGCCAGCGTCGTTTCTACATCGTTGTGACGTCACCGACGACATCGGGCCGATGTCGTTATGACTTGGAATGCTATCTGGGTTTAGGCTTGTGATTTTCACACTGCAGTTGACACAGAAGTTGTTGAATCTCTCAAATTTGATTTTCATATCATGTATATAAATAACTATTATATTTTCTGCTATCTCATTGTTAATAAAGCAACTGCTAAAGTAAAATTCGCCAAGCGTCTGGCAAATTACTTCAAGGTGTTCAATTTCTTACAGCCAGTCGGGATTAGCATCATGAAAATAAAATGTATTTGAATAAGAAATCAGTTAGTTACAATAATGTCAACGCCATCAAATTGGTTAAAAATCCAGCTATCATTACAAAATGTTAGTAAAACAATCTTGTGGCCACTTTTTTCTCCTGCCTAATTATCAGATATTTTAATGAAACAAAATGTTGTTCTATTACATTAATCTTATCTTCTTCGTTATAAAAAAGGAAGTCTAAAATGAACCAGATATTATTAAAGATCTGTGAATGTAGAAGTTTTTCCACACTGATCAGGTTCCAATTAATATTATTTCTAACAGATACGTTTATTACAGCCAAATGTATAGAGTTGGAAACCAATCTCACAGACTTGGATGCTAAACACCCGATGATGTCATGTGAATGTAGGACTTTCATTGGCTTAGGTATTGCTTTAACCAATGAGAGTCCTGGATTCATGTAACAGCATATGGAGTTTAGCTTCCAAGTCCAAGAGCAATATTGGATTCCAACTCTATGAATTTGGCTGTGAGACGTTTGATTGTGTGTGTGTGTGTGGGGGGGGGGGGGGGGGGGCTAGCATGACTGAATTAGCCGCGTTCTTTTACACGTTAGTCAGTATTAATCATTAGCCGTGCCCCCCTGGAGGGGGGAGAGCTTTGGTAATCACCTCGATTTCATGAGCAATGTTGCCTTTCGAGTCAAAACCTGTGATCCATTTCCAGATGAAAACAAAATTAGCAGAATTGTATTCCTATGCCGCTCAGGCTGTAGATACAGTTAGTTTCATAAAATATGGTCGACTCCACTTAGCTGTTACAGTAGCTAAAGCCAGCCTCTACCTTATAGTCGGCTTAAAGTACCACAACTGCAAATTTAAGTGAATTACTCAAAATCAAATAAGTAATATTAAAAAAAACTCCTGCTAGATAAAAAGACCAAATCACAGATTTGGGCTCATGTAGGTTGTGCCCATGGTATTCACTAGCCAGTGTGCCACCCTGTAGAGCTTTTTCCCCAGGAGACTATGCAGTGACAAAGTGACTATAGGGATAATATGTGATCGAATAGTGACTATGAGGCTACAGTGCCAAGAGAGCAGGAATGTTACAGCATTAAAATCAATTTACTACAAAGAGTTATTGGCAGTCTTTGAACCCTGAGATGTCTTGATTGGGAGTTCAGCACACTACCACTGGCACCACTGAAGCAGGTGATATTGAATGAAGTGTTTTCAGGCTCATATCACTTGCTTAGGTCTTGTCCACCTGACAGAAGAGGCACTGTTCAATGTTCACTAAGACTATAGCAGGACTGTCTTGTAACTGAATGGAGACTCTGATGTATAACTGAGTGACTATACAAATGTAGGTTTCCATGACTGTGAAGGTCACCAAACCAAATATTGATGGGAGTTCCTATCAGTCATGAAGCAGGAACGTTGGGATCAGAGGTTGAGCACACTGCCACTGGACCGCCGACACTGACGGTATTGGCTGTAGTGAATTTTAAAACCACAGCTGAGGACAGACTTCTCCAAAATTTCTAAAAGCATGCCTTTTGAAATAAAGTTGGCTGCAAATTTAACATCATTTTTCAATTTAGAAAAATACATAGCCTTTTCTACTCTGACACGCAATCCATTTTAATTGAGTCAGCAAGAAAATTTTTCCAACGAAATGCTTATGTTGCATATCACCTTTGAGTGCAACTTTGATAATTGATGTAATAGTACTTTTTTTATGTGCATAGTGATTTTGTTATTTATATTTTATTTTATTTTCATATAATAAATAAAACCTCATATATATAATAATTTATTATGACTGATACTGTCTGGTAGTCCACAGAAACTGGAATACTAGAAAGCAATATGGTCATTCGACACAGCTCATGAACAGCAGTCACCATGGTTTAGTGGGATTAATCAAATCATTCAATAAACATTAAATAACAGCATGTCCAAATGTCTAATTAGCAATGTGCACAGTGCAATCTTATGTAAGGTTTCAGCAGCAATTTTAAGAATTCACTGCCAATACCCACATCTGCCTCCTTGGTCTAGTGTGCTCGATTTCTGTTTCTGACATTCCAGGTTCAAGTATCGATAGTCACGTGACTCCCAATGCTATAAACTTTTGAAACCTGAGACCAACATTGGTATTAGCACCCAATTACATTTCTCATAGCCACCCTTCACCCATGATAGTTCCACTTCAGTTTCAACCAGTGCTTTCTAGTGATCTAAGCCATACAACTATTCTTGTACACATGTCTACTTCTGTGGTGTAGTGGTAGTGTGCTCAGCTTCAGATCAGGACTTCCCTAGTTCAAATTCCCCCAGAGAACATTATGTAAATTTTAATGCTGGATCATCCCTAATATAATAGCTCTGTAGTCCCAGTCTCCATTCAGTCAAATAGTAAGATTATAGTCTCTTTGACACTGCATAGTCTCCTGGACTAAATTAGCCATCAAGAGCTGAGCGCTTTCAATGAAATCTACGCCTTTTGCTTACAGGCCAGATAACAGAACTATAAATAGAACTGCTGCTTTAGTTTGATTACATCACCTCCAGGAACAATTGCATCTGTGGACTAGACAAATTTCTGTGATTTCTAGGCTGAAGAACACCCCCGAACAACCTTACAAATCTGAAATACCTCTGAGGTATTTCTTCAGGGCTTAGTGGAGACAAAAAACCTCAATGTGCCAAGAAGAACCTGTTGGGGTAGTTCACAGCACTCATGGGTGCTCTAAAAAGACCTCACTGTGCCTTTATTTCTTAGAGTGTATCATTGGAATGCTGGATAAAGTTAAACTGTATGGTAGTCAAAACAAGTTGTGGGGGTCAGTCATGGTAAACCTAGCCGGACTAATCTAAAAGTTAGTCAAAATGTCTAAAAAAAGGTTTGCTGTTTGTATAGAAAACATTCTACCCAACCATAAATCCGATGTAAACACAGCATTCTCAACACTGGAGTCATATGTTATTTCAGATTGCCGGTTCCCACAGCAACGTTTTCATTGCACATATCTGGCTCCCTGAACTATGCAGCTGCTGGAGGCCGTTTAGAATATTTATGTTTTGCGGTGGGGTTAGCTTTGCCGGAACCGGAAATACTAGGTAGTGAAAAGACACATCGTAAGAAATGTTTTCCTTCATTCCTCATCGGTCTGCCTCAGAAGCAAACGGATACACTACCCTCCAAAAAATATAAGACCACTCAATATACTACTGTGTTCATGTAATGTAAGTACCCCGAATAGGAGGGAGTTAACTCACATTTTTGTTGGTTATATTCCGACTCCGAAGGCAGAGGAATATCACCAACAAAAATGTGAGTTAACTCCCGACTCTTAGGTTTTTTGGCAGATCTTTCTATAAATGGCATATTGCAGAACAAAATGGACAGAAATGTTAGCAACATGTCAAATTCCAACTTTCTAGTTGATAAAACCACTGCTGGAAAAGAAATAATTTTAAGTTTGCTATATTCTCCATTGTAATTTCTGCTGCTTCTTTGTTCCCATAACAAATGGCAATAATGATGAAAATATGTCAAAAAATTATCATTATCATCAGAGCTTGGAAACTTCAAGTTAATTTGTACAGGGAGGGGGTTTTATGGCTTCGAAAGTTGGCCTTTGACCTTTTTGGTCACATTTATATCTATTTTGTGTTTATCCATGACATTTATGTAAAACTATGACCAAAATAATAAAATGGATATTTATTATGGTTTATACTATGATATTAATGTCCATGTTATTTTTGCACTAGGCCAGTATAGTACTTTGTATAAAGTTGACCTGCATTGAAGCATGTACTTCTGTTTCTTGTGTGTGACACACGCACACAGGGATACAGTGCTGTCACCAAGTGACACATTTCTCATCTTATGACCTTCAATCGAGTCCTTCACATGTCATCAAGGCCTATCCTGGCACGACACACATTCTGGCATTCTACTCCTCTTGAATGACAAGCCACAGTTCAGAAGCCACGGACACAAGCCACAGTAATTGGGTCACGTTTTGACCATTGAACTTGCTTGACCCATCCCTTGACCTCCTACCTTAGTTTGCACGATCGTAGACTGCGGCTGTTTATGGGTCAAACGTGGGTTCTCACATTCACTTTGTGCAGAGTAGTCGATAAGGTGTTGATTGTTCTTCATACAGTCGAAAAAAAATCCAATCATCCACATCTTATCCTTAAATGATAAAATCTCTAATATCACAATATACAACTTTTACTGGTTGCTATTCATTTCTTACATGTTTATTAGCAACATTGGTCTTACCACCAAATTCATTGACTTGGAAACAAAACTTAGGATTTATTTAAACGGTGAGTGCATCAAAATCAGCATCTCTGTAGCATTTCTGCAGCCCTAATATTACATCGTCTTGGAAGCTAAACTCCAGATGACATAATCTGAATTACTCCCATTGGCTGAGTGGTTTCCTTAACCAATGGGAGTCCTGGATTTACATGATTTCATCTGGAGTTTAGCTTCCAAGAGTATACGATTTGTTTCCAAGTCAATGAATTTGGCTGTAAATACATGTAGTAAGGTGATCTTGATAGTAAAGTAGCACTTTTCAGATGAAGAACATCGATGAAAAATATATACTAAAAAAACTCATTTTATTGCTGGCCCCTCCTGTCTGTTAATAACAAACTGAAAAACTGAAAATATTATTAATGTTTTCATAAAATATTATCAACAAACATGGCTGCATTAAAAGAATAAAGATTTATTATGAAAATCTAGCTTAAAAAAGTCCAAAAAAATATTTTTGAAAATTACATCCATTTCAGATTAAAAATTCATATACAGTGTGAATACAGCATTTTATGGTTAAAAGTTAATTTCAAATTTGAACTTCATCTTGGCATAGTTTCGTGAGTCTAATCGAAACTCCATTTGGAAGTTTGCATGATTTAAAGATTTATTTATGTTATCGCCAAAAATGTAGCTTGTAGGCCTACTATATCTTAACTTTAGCTGTAATACAATAGTAAATCACTGACAAATGATTTAATGTAGGGGAGTATGCCTGCAGAATATTTTTGAATAGTTAAACTCTGAAAGTGCAAGCATGATTTAAACCAACTTGTATTGTAAGCCATAAGTCAACTATGATGTGACATAGATTATGGTTTTCCTTTCATTTTCTTAATGTAGGCTAGTGTTTTAGATAATTTCTAATGCCAGTTGGTTTATAATTTCCCTATAAAAAAGTTGACTGTATTTTATAACAGAGGGAGGCCTATGACTTGGGCACAGTTCTCCCCAAAGCTGTTGCTTGAAAGAAAGGACAGCCATCTTTTTCCACATGGCAAGAACATGTCAGTTACATGATTGTACTCTGATTATGTGCTGATTATAAAAAGATGTTTATTTCTAATCTATCCTCTATCAGTTTTTGTCAACAAACAATTGTATCTATAGTGGAACTTTTACTCACAGACCCTAAAAACAAAATTTTCTTTTTCTTATAAAAATAAACATTTCAAATGGTTTCTTGCTCTCAGATATGCACTAATGACCACTTTGGAGTAATGTGACCCAATTTCAGGGTAACATCAATATTACTTTTAGCTGTAGAGGGGGTGGCTCAGTTCTCCCACCAGCCCAGTTCTCCTTATTTTCCCCTATCGTCTTTTGACCGCAACTGTATTTACCATCCCTGTTGTAAAAAGGATTCTCACTGATGTATAATTTCCCTCTTGCAAATTTAGAAGTATACGATGACAATGGTGAAAATTGAGGTGGCCTAGTGTAGTTAATGATATTATAATCGAATATGTGGATTTGATTTCATTTCCAATATTGAGCATTTGGACATTTTTTTAATATTACTAGTTGTCAGTAGGATAGAGGCTCCTAATATGAGCATACTTTTGGCTACCTCCATTATCTATAAATGAACAACAGAAGCTGTGTGGCTGCATGTGAAGTTTAAGAATTGACCACAGGTAGATCACCTTCATCTGCAATTCAGACTGCCCCGGTAAATTTATTGTAGCAATAACAGGACTGTTGAGTTTTTGGTTCGGGTGTTCATATTCATATTAGGTACCATGGGCTTCAATATGAGCACACGCGTTTCTAATTATGAGCCTCATGCTCATAATAGGTCAGTGAGAATTTACTATAGGATGGAAAAGGAGTTATTGGAGAAAGGGGGGAGGGGATTTATGATGATAGGAGTGCTGTGATGTCAGTATGTGGGCCACCCAGCCCAGCCTGACCATCACCTGACCTCTAGTCCAGCATGTTTGATTTCTTCGAAATGTCAACACAGCTTTTCTTCAGCTTACAGATGTCCTATCCGTCTACATCCAAGTGTTCGACGGTCTGTGCAAATTGCCTCACAACAAGCCCATTTCTCCAATGCAGTTACACTGGTCCATTTACAAGGGGTTACATCCATCTGTCTGTGTGTGGGTCAGTGCAAACTGCCTCAGAACAAGCCGTCTATGTGAGGGTCAGTGCAAATTGCCTCACAACAACCTGTTTCTTCAATACAGTTACACCCGTCCATCTATGAGATGTTACATTCATCCTTCAACATCCATCTATGTGAGGGTCTGTGCAAATTGCCTCATAACAAGCCTGTTTTTTCAATGCAGTTACATCCATTTATCAATGAAAGGTTACATCAGTCTATATAATGTTACATCCATGCAACTTTCTATGTGAAGGTCACTGAAAACTGCTTCACAACAAAACCAGTATCCATCTATGAGAAGTTACATCTAACCATATATGTGAGGGTGCAAACTGCCACACAACAAGCCGGCTTCCTCTACAACGCAGTGACATCCATCCATCTGCAAGAGGTTACTGTGATGCAGCTTCATTCATTCATATCTATGCAACAGCCAGCACAACAGCCTCAATATGCGTAATAAAGAAAGCTAAGTATTTTAATGTTGTTCAAATCCATTTCCACATAACAATCTCCACTAGATACTATTTCAAAAATGCATGTATATCAAGGCCAGATTATTCTTTTAGCTTATTTTTGTTACAGGTGAACTGATGAGCTCCTGGTTCTCCAAATCCAATCCTTCTTTATGAGGGTTGCTTATCTATACCTAAATGAGGGTCAGTGCAAACTGCCTCACCAACCACCTCTTCTGGATACTGTTTCTGAAATCCACGTACATATCTTCTTTGATCCATCAACATTTTTTATGTTCATAACTATATATTACTTTTTATTTTACACTCAAATTTCACATGTTCTAGCTATTGTATACCCCTGTTTATATTTTGCTGTATTAATCATTGTTAATCCACAATTCCATTACCATTTAATAAATTACAAATTTAACCCACATTTAGTGTATGTCGTTGCTGCACAAAAATAGTGAATAAGTGATGTCACGGAGACCTCACGTTTTCTACTTAACAAGCATGCATGAGATCATCATGACCTCACCATCATGTCATACAAGGGATCTCACAAGAGTGAGTCTCACATAAACTCCCACAATCATCACTGTGATGTCAGTTTGAACTCAAAAAGGTTACGTCATAGTGTTGATAGTGATGCGTCTGAGACCTCATGCTTGTGACCTATCATGCAGTCAGTACATGTGGTGCCATCTATATTTGCAAAGGCAGCATAATTGCTTGAAATTGGAATATTAACGTGTAGAAATGATATGCTTGTTCATCAAATGATTGTTCACACATTCACTGTGGCATACATAGAAAATTACTGTAATATCACAAACACTGGTGGATGATATTGTCCCAGTGAAACAGTTTCTTCCTTGTCAAGTGGGAATAACAATCCTGAACATATTTAGTTGAATATCTCAAAGAAAAGTGAGCATTGATCTTGCATCACAGACCTACTATGCTCTGTACTTTCAATCAACATCTGCCATATCCATGTGGATTCTGAAATGGGCTCCTTTATATTGCCATTCTATTGTCAAATTGGGATTAGTAGTAGGCACGGTTTATGATACTAGATCACAAGGACCTCAAAAACCACATTAAAATGGCTAGCTTTGTGTACTGATATGCTAAGACCACAATGACTTTGCAGTGATATCACTAATATGCTAAGACCACAGTGACCTTGCAGTGATATCACTAATATGCTAAGACCACAGTGACCTTGCGGTGATATCACTAATATGCTAAGACCACAGTGACCTTGCAGTGATATCACATTAAACTCCTAGGGATCTCATAATGAGTTCATGATGTGACTTCACAATATAAACTCACAGTGAGGCGTGTGTGATGTTACAATTTGAGATCGCAATGGCCACATGACGCAACCTCTCTATAATGCCAAACTGAGATCTCAGAGGGCATCACAAAGAGTCAGAGAGTGGCCTCATAATGGACTTATTGCTGTGACCTAACAATATGATTAATTATTAATTATTATTATTTTGACATTTATAAAGCACCCTAACAAGAAGAATCTGCTATGAGGTGCTGTACAAAAAAAGTCAATAAAGGTCAATAAAAGTTAATAAAATCAAATGTCCATTAAGGTTTGTAAAAATTCATCATAAAATGTGGGCATAAACATCCTTGAACAGATAGGTTTTTAGTCCCTTTTTAATCCGGGTAAGCATGCATGCATGCGCAAATGATCTGCCGGCATATCTCTTTAACTTGTAGGATGGCACTGTCAGGCGATATCTGCCAGCTGATCTTAGCGTCCGAGACGGTGTGTAGACTGATAACAGCTCAATGAGATATGTAAGTGACAGACCGTTAAGTGCTTTAAATATGAGCATGGCAAGCTTGAAACCGATCCTATGTGATACTGGGAGCCAGTGCAGCTCACAGAGGACAGGTGTTATGCGGAAAGATCTTAGTGTGCCAGTGACAAGACGTGCTGCAGTATTTTGAACTGTTCACAGTGAATTATCCATAATGCTACAATATGAGATCGCAATGACCTCACACAGAACCTCGCTCTGTTAGATCCTGTGGGCTCACCATGACCTCACAGTGAGATCACACTGTCCACTGGGTCACGTTTGTGTATAAAGAAATGCCACAAAGCTGCATTTGCCAGCAAGTTATTTGTTGCTGAACATATGAGCTGTATTTTATTCATTTGAAAACTACACAGCAAACTTTAGCATCCTTGGTCGGGCATCCTAATGATAGGTAGATCAACTTTATTTTCCAAAGGTTAAAACCGGTTAAGCATTGCTTATCTATCACAGGGACCTATGTCCGTAAAACAAGAAGGCTACAAAAAAGTTAAAACATTAAAATAAAAAGCAACATAAAACATTTTTAAAAATTAGTTATTTCCCAAATGAATGTTAATCGATCGCAAGAGACATAAAATTGGAGGTGCCTTGTACTCTGTTTCTATGCTGAGGCAAGTAAAATACCCCTCTCCACCCCCTATGCCATGATGAGGTAATTTTTAGTCACTTTACTAAATTTTGTTTGCCTTAAGATAAGACTAGAGGAACACAAATGCTTCTGTTTGCCCGTGCCTAATATGAGCATACCCACTACCGTGCTCATAATAATCAGAAAAATTAGCATTGTAACAGCCAATTGTGTCATGGCCATTGTGCATATTGTAGACCGCAAGATTTGGTAGGTATCTTCGCAATTTGAAATCGTTGAAAGAATGGGACACCAAATATTTCACATAGTTTGTCAAAAATGCTTATCCGTAAAGTCTTCTTCACTAAAGTTACAAATATTGAACACTGAGAGCACTGGTGCTCCTATTGGGGGGTTTGCTCATATTAGGAGCCTCTACCCTATCGCTCACTTTAGTGTAACTGGGGATCCAAGAACGACTGAGGCCGTCGCTGGTCGTTGCGCTTACTTCATACATTTATGTGGGGATGGCAGCCATTTCTTTTGAGATAACAGCCATTTTTATGGGGATGTTAGCTGTTTTTGTGAGGATAGCAGCCATTTCTGTGGGGATGGCAGTCATTGCTATGGTGGTGATAGCTGCGTCTGTGGGGATAGCAGTCATTTTTGTTTGGATGTAACTCATTTCTGTGGGGACGGTAGTTGTTTTGTGTGGGGATGATAGTCATTTCTATGGGGATGGTAGTGTTTTTGTGTGGAGATGGTAGCCATTTCTATGGGGATGGTAGTTGTTCTTGATGGGATGGTAGTCATTTCTGCTGGGATGCAACTAATTTCTGTGGCAATGGTAGTTGTTTCTGTGGGGATGGTAGCCATTTCTATGGGGATGGTAGTTGTTTTTGAGAGGATGGTAGTCATTTCTTCTGGGATGTAGCTAATATCTGTAGCTATGGTAGTTGTTTCTTTGGGGATGGTGGTCATTTCCGTAGGGACAGTAGTTGTCTTTGTGTGGGGATGGTAGTAATTTTTATGGGGATAGTTGTTTTGGGGGGCATAAGGCGTAAGGCAATCTTTATTTCACCATAGGGCATGGATTAAAGCCAATATTTCTGTTAAGATGTAATTCATTTCTTTGGGGATGGTAGTTATTTCTTTGCTAGGCTGTTGCTTTAGTGTGGATGATAGTCATTTATGTTAGGATAGTGGTTGATTCAGTGGGATGGACCTATATTTTGTATTGAAGCTGCCTTGATGACTGACTCATAGAGTCTTTCATGGTAATGGATTATCTTGTGAGGATCCTGCATACGCCAACTGCCCTCATGTGATAAATAAACTCAAGTAAAAGTGATCGCCCTTTCTATGGCCCCGAGATGATATATAGGGGTGTGACTCATCAATGTAATTTTTTTTTTGCAAAAGAAGACAAGAAAAGTTTACATATCAATTCTACCAATTGTAATATCATTCTTTTCTTAATTATAGCTGAGTGCAAAGGTGTCAAGCACTACCTCCATTACTCTTACAGTTGTTTTATGTAAAGTGCTTACCTTTGCTAGATGTTCATACTAAAATGCCAATGATGACTAATGATCTACATGATGATGACTCAGCTTAGGCCCCTGAATATCCAGCTGGTCCACACTGGAACTCTTTTGCATGTCACTGAACCTAAGACAAAACTGTCAAGTACATGGCCAAAAGTGCCACATGTGTTTTCCATGCGTTTGGATAAATGCATAGAAAACGCATGGTTTTAGCCTGATTATAATTAGGTGAAAACCATGTGGCACATTTGGCCATGTAACAGTAGAGATTAGTTTTTTTTTAAATTTGGCAAACAACTTGGATCATGACTCATCAAGCCAGCACCATATCACTTGTTCATCCATGATGTGTCATATACCACCAGGGTGAGTGTAAACCAGTTTTCATATATGAAGAACAAGCAAAAGTAAGTTCTTTAAGTGAACCAGCTGCAACAGTCAATGCAGAAGATGAAATTACTGGCTGAAAGCTAATTGATTTGATTAGACTAAAGATGAATCTTGATCAATTACTTTCTACACGCTTATGTGCCAAATTTTCTTCAAAACACAGGAAAGACACATTTTTTGCCCGCGGTGCTTTCATACCACACTGTTCTTAAGAGTATTATTTGGAGAAATGTCTCAAAATTGCCTCCGGGACACGATAGCTTTTCATGACTTGTGACAATTTTGCCTCAGGACATATCAACACCAACAATTATGGCTTGGCACTGGCAGCTCGCTTTCAAAAATAGACCATTTCCTCCTGTGTGAACTGTTCTGTGAAATACTTTTGATCCATGCCAAAAGCCAATGACTTTAGCCTTATAAAACAGCGTGTGCCATTCAGAAAAGCAGCATGTTACAGTTTTATGGCATGGAATTGAGAGAAAGCAGAGCAACAAGGAAGCATGTCATGTTTGCTTTGCATTCAAGTGAAGGCCATGGGGCAACATCATATTGTATCATATTGTATGGTATCGTATTGTATTGTATTGTAGTGTATTGTATTTATTGCATTGTATTGTGTAATGTTAATAATACTTACCAGGCTACTTAATCAGCATATACTGGAGACCAACGTAATGATGAGATGATGAAAGATTACATGCTAACCCCATGGGTATGTTATATTTCACCTTGTTTTTTGTCACAATTTTCTGTCGGCGAAAAGCTTTTATAGCTTTTGTTTTATTGTTATTTGTATCACTTTAAATACAATTTTATCTTATCTTATCTTATCTTATATTATCTTATATTATCTTATATTATATTATATTATATTCTATTATATTATCTTATTACATTTGCTAGCTTGGCTTGAAGTATGATATTTGACATACAATGGAATCTAACAATTATAAGATCAACTCACTGAACATATTTTCTGCTGACATGCATATTAGTTGTTTCAGGTGTCTGGAATGTCTGACCCAACGATGTACAAGTTAGGTCTAGTCTATAGTTGCATGCCTAATGTTTGTCCAAATGTCTAAGAGAATTAACCACTTACACTAAGAACCTGCTGCATATATGAATATGACGATCTGCTCCACGTGACCCTTGAACAGATTTAATATTCAGTTTATTTACCGATATATTTTGAGTCCAATTAGTTGAGTTTTAATCGTGGTAGTCTTGCTATTGGTCAGTCACCTGGTTTCTATGTTTTCTATGAAGTTGAATCTAACATTTTCTATTTTAATACATCTTTCCATATACATTACTTTTGCACCAAAACATTCAGCCACAACATGAAGCCACTTATTTTTACGATCGCCTGACATGTCAAATACCTCCTGTGGTCCAAATTGCTTATGATGATATGAATCTTTTATTTTGATGGAAAAGCTGATAACTCACTTCAAACCAAACGGATCGACTGAAAAATGGCTTTCAGTGATTGAAGTTGATGATCGTAGAAATGATAGAATTGATATTCACATCTAACAAAGTTTTCCTTCATCGATTTTTCTAGGACAGCATGTTTTAAGATGTTTTCAGTATGCCACAAACATTAGGAAATATGCTACAGTAAACTTTAGAGTTTTAGGCCGCATTTGAGGATGAATAGAAAAAAACTGTTAAAGAAATTTAATTAATGATTTCATCATTTAATTTCACCCCTTAATTACAATGTGAATGTCTATTGAATAAAGAGCGTCATTTTCCACAACCGATCAGTTGTAAAATACTTTTAGGAGGATACAAATCTCACTTTAGAGCTTCAAACAGTCTAATGTTGGATCCAGCAGAAGTCACAAAGTGAGTTTACATTTGTTACGGACTGCAACTTAGTGAGTACACATTTGTGATGAACTGCAACTTAGTGAGTACACATTTGTTATGGAGACTGTGACTAAGTGAGTACACATATGTTATGGAGAATGTGATTAAGTGAGTACACCTTTGATATGGACTGTGACTAAGTGAGTACACCTTGGTTATGGACTGAAACTTAGTGAGTACACCTTTGTTATGGACTGAAACTTAGTGAGTACACCTTTGTTATGGACTGCAACTTAGTGAGTACACATTTGTTATGGAGACTGTGACTAAGTGAGTACACATTTGTTATGGAGACTGTGACTAAGTGGGTACACCTTTGATATGGACTGTGACTAAGTTAGTACACCTTTGTTATGGACTGCAACTTAGTGAGTACACCTTTGTTATGGACTGCAACTTAGTGAGTACACATTTGTTATGGAGACTGTGACTAAGTGAGTACACATTTGTTATGGAGACTGTGACTAAGTCAGTACACCTTTGATATGGACTTAGACTAAGTGAGTACACCTTTGTTATGGACTGCAACTTAGTGAGTACACCTTTGTTATGGACTGCAACTTAGTGAGTACACCTTTGTTATGGACTGCAACTTAGTGAGTACACATTTGTTATGGACTGCAACTTAGTGAGTACACCTTTGTTATGGACTGTGACTTAGTGAGTACACCTTTGTTATGGACTGCGACTTAGTGAGTAAACTTTTGTTATGGACTGCAACTTAGTGAGTACACCTTTGTTATGGACTGGGACTTAGTGAGTACACCTTTGCTACGGACTGTGACTAAGTGAGTACACCTATGTTATGGACTGTGACTTAGTGAGTACACATTTGTTATGGAGACTGTGACTAAGTGAGTACACATTTGTTATGGAGACTGTGACTAAGTCAGTACACCTTTGATATGGACTTAGACTAAGTGAGTACACCTTTGTTATGGACTGCAACTTAGTGAGTACACCTTTGTTATGGACTGCAACTTAGTGAGTACACCTTTGTTATGGACTGCAACTTAGTGAGTACACATTTGTTATGGACTGCAACTTAGTGAGTATACCTTTGTTATGGACTGAAACTTAGTGAGTACACCTTTAAGGGCTTTCATTATATGTTATAAACTGCTGATGTGCACTATCATAGTACCTTGCATGCGTTCTGCAATATATTTTGCAATATTGCAATAAGTATAACCTAAATATTCTGATTGGCGTGAGCAACAGCAGCTAACAGCTATGGTCTGCACAACTCACTTCGCACTGTATAAGCCTGTATGAGCAGCGAAGAGTTGGGGTAGCTTCTCATTCTTATCATGTGAATCTGGATTTTTTTCTGCCTTAAGCAATTGCTCAGACACTTCATCCACCAAATCGTCTTACACGTCTCGACGTATGAGAAAACGCCAATGACGTCATAAGGCTAAGAGGCTGCAGACAACAACGATGAAGTCTTAGCAATGCCCACTGCATTTAACATGGCCTCTTGGAGTGCATTTACTAGCAATTGGCAGGAGCGATAGTATATCAGACTCCAGGTCAACGAACTATATGCAGACATGGCTCAATGGAGTGGGTGTGCCTCAAATCGGTAAATAAAAAGAGAGAGAAAAGAAAGAAAGAGGTTATTAACATTAAAACATTGGTATTACTAAGACTTGCACAATTTGGGGTCGACCAGAATATATAAAAATAAAATATGCATTAATCAGTATTAATGTTCCCCTCTAAAGGTTCAGAAAAGCTTCTTCAAAATTTCAATTTTATTTTCAAGTTTGACGTGGTTTTTTAAAATATACTGGTAAAAGCACATCAATACTCAGTATTTTTAATTTTTGCGTAAGTGTGGACAGTCAGTGAGTCAGTGAGTCAGTCAGTCAGTCAGTCAGTTATATTTCATTGAATATGCATACTGCCAATCCTTTCACGTGAGTCACTTTTAAAAGTCAGAAAATCAACTAGAATTCTTGACATTACAGCCAGCCCTGGCAGATAACATTTCTCGGTTTCATTCTTATTCGTGGAGAGTCTTTGCAAATTGCTCTCTGTCACGCAACAGCCTTTGCTAGTCAATTCGGCGCTGGGATGGCTGACAGTCAATACGGTATGCCATGAGACTAGGTCCATTAAAATCAAGGACATCCACAAAGCATGACAACATTCGTGATGAGAAAAATGATCTATCAGTTATTAAAGTAAAATGAAATTAGAAATATTAAAATATATGTTGCAAAGTATGAAATTTTTACGACAAAATTTTAATCCGGAAATGAATAAGTTTGGTGAATGCAATGTATCAGTGGTAGCAGATCCTTAAGTACAGCTTAAGCCAAGTTCAAACCTTCACGAATTTGATGTCACGACTAGCAAATTCGTCAGGAATCGTCAAAAGTCGTCTATATTTTTGGGAAGCATCCCGATGCATCGTAGCCAATCTGCGCTTGTCATCAGAGGTCGGGTAGTGCAAAAAACATTATGAGTCGACTCAAATTTTTTTGCGGTCCTACAACTTTTGGTTTATAGTCAAGAAATCGTAGGCTGATCGTAGGACGTCGTAGGGGTCGTAGGAGCTCGTAGATGGAATGTTTATCAATCGTTATCAATCGCAGAAATTCGTAGTGCTACTCATACAAACGTAGGCACAGCGTCGATAGTTCGTAGTTTGCTTTTTGCTCTCCCTAGCAGGTCGTAGCCAATTAAAATTAATATGGGTTCAATTGTTGATTGTAGGCCAAGGATGACTACGATATTGAGATCGTCATCAATCGGTACCATAATCGTGAATATGTGAACTGGGCATAAGTCAATATAGAGCCTGTAAAGTTACAGTTTACAGTCCCAGTAATGGATAATATATCAAATATTGACTAATATAACGTGATATTATTTCAGAGTGTTATTTGCAAGTGGGGAGTGCAATTATTATTTTTTATTATATTTTTTTCTCAGTGAGATGTTTTCCCATGAGAAGGACAGCGCCTATATAGCTCAAGTCACATCTTCCTCAGTGAGCGTTCTGTTTTTGAAGCCTCATTTCATCCAGGTCATGGACTAGGCTAAGTTCAAGGACCCAGCAAAATATAAGCCCAAAACTCAAGTATATTCATATTCATTCATCTTGTTTATAGTAAATACTCATCTTACTTTTCCCTGATTTTTTTCATACACTATCGATTATGCAATTTAAAAGACATTTCAAATTAAGTGGGTATCACGTGGTGTCACAAGTTGAAGTCACGTGGTTGTCTCTGACATTATCACCAGTATTGCAGCAGTTGGTTATATTCATCTAGATTGTTAGATAGATAGATAGATAGTTAGATAGATAGATAGATAGAAAGATATAAAGAAGGATAGATAGATAGATAGATAGATAGATAGATAGATAGATAGACAGATAGACAGATAGACAGACAGACAGACAGATAGATAGACAGATAGTAAGACAGATAGACCAATAGATAGATAGATAGACAGACAGACAGCTAGACAGCTAGACAGCTAGACAGACATATAGACAGATAGATAGATAGACAGATAGACAGACAGATAGACAGACAGACAGACAGACAGACAGACAGACAGACAGACAGATAGATAGACAGACAGATGGATAGATAGATAGATAGATAGATCAATAGATCAATAGATAGATTGATCGATTTACTGTTGCTCCTAAAAGTACATGTAATACAACATCTGACACTTATCCTAGATTTACCTCTCCACCACAAGGGTTCGTTAGTACAATGTAGACAGGTCAAAGGCGTGCATGTGAAACACAGAAACATGAAACTGTCATGCTAGCTCAACAAAAACTCATAGCGATATTTCACATTTTAAAGGATTTTCTCAAATACTTTCGAGAGCAATTGCACCAGGAGTAAAGTTTTCTCCAACCTCTCTTGCATCATATAGATACAGCATCCAGCCTTAGCAAACACATATAGCTCAAAAGTGAGTAACACTTCTTCTCAATTCCAACCTACTGCTTCCAGAGTTACTTTGAGTTTTGTACCCCTTAATTTCCTGAGGAACATCTTGTCTTTGTCCGTAACATCCTCCCACTTAGCACCACTCCCTAGCGCCGTTCCCAAAGTCTAGCACCTTTTGCAAAAGTGTGGAAACTTCTCAGAAGAAACATCCGTATGTATGCCTGCAGATACACTTGCAATTAATTTTGTTTCCACGTTCAGTCTTCACAGTAGTAAACTTGTACTTATATAAGTATCATATGCCATTCTTGCCTGAAAATGCCTTTGCCATAATTGATGTCATTCAGGCTACCCTTTATTCAAGGCCAATAAGATAGATCTTCTGAAAGAAGAGATATGGCAATTTATATGGATAGTATAGTATCCATAAAACATTACAAGAAATTTTAGTATGTTTAGTCATTCAATCGTGCACCTTAAAAAGCTTTGCCGTTTGTTTTCAAATAATATTCTGGAAAAGGATTACCAGAGAATCGTGACAACGTTCAATATTTCTGAATACATATTCACAAAGTGATAACGTGGACTCCCAAAACATTGCAGCATTTGGGATGATAGTTCCCAATATATATGTAGTAGTGGACCCTTGCCATAGAGTCCATGACCATTTTCTCCAACCCAAGGTTTCAGTTACAAAAAACTTAGCCAGGATAAGTTTTGAAAAAATCGAGCTAAACCCACCAGAGGGCCAAATCCAAAATGGCTGCTGATAAGCTTATTTGCGCTCTGTCTCTACTTATATTTGCAGTAAAGATATAATTTTTGAATCAAAATATAGGTTTTTTTTTAAGATCAAGGAATTCAATGGATATCATTTCAAATTTGTATATTGGACACAAAGGGCTGTATTTCACATGACTGTGTTATTTGGCTATTTTCCTGTTATGCGTGTATAGGTCCATTTGCAACTCCTATGTAATTGTAGCTTTGATGTCCTAATGATTATCTTGGTAGTGTTTACAAATGTCAAATTATAGTTGCCATTGCCAGAAATTGTATCATGACATTGAGGTCAAGAAAGTGAATTAAGGAACTTCCAGTATTTTTCAATTCATATTTATAGCCTGAATAGGAGAAATTATCATTATATTGGATTGCAAGGATGGCTTTCTCTTGGTTATTGGCGAGTTTCATCAATGTTTTTCATTTAAATCCATCCCTACAAAAATGTTGGCAGGGTTGTGAACAAACACGAGACATTTAATATTCACCTTTTGTGTAAATGATGAATATCGTAATTTGTGACAGTTTATGCCCGATTCATTTAGCAAGTACCTACTCACATTTCATTGGATTTGTACTTACACTTCTGTGCAATCCTTTGCCTAATGCTACTCTTTTGTAATTAAATCGGATACCTTTTTATTCATACTCCAAAAGCCCCTCTGTTGCAGTCAAAACAGGCCAAGGCACATGTACATCAGTATCAGCCGAAGTAATGGAATTGGAAAGGGTTTGGCAGCCTGAATGGCTAACCTGCGTTCATAGTACAATATAAATGTTGATTTTACCTAATAATATAGTCCTCATTTGAGCAGTGGACTAATTAGAGAGGTGATCTCGAGGCAGGCTTCTATTGAGTTAATTAAATCTGTTGATCATCATAATTGATGTTGTGGATACTCCCATATTTACACCTCGTCATCTCTTCCAGAGTGAATACTGATAATACAAGTTGCATTACTCATACCAAGAACAATGCCCACCCAAGTACGCCTGAGGCAGGACCAGCAAGTTTGTCAAACTTGGCACAAACGCTCTTCTCCCTGCCTCTGTCATTTTACAGAAAAGAGGAAAAATATCTTCAGTAGTAAATTAGATAAAATATCTGGTTTTCCAAAGCTTTGCAGTGAAGATGAAAACTAAATTCCAGACATTCATGACACAGAATCTGTTTGGCAATTTGTCATGGCAATAATACAGTTTAGAATTGCAAGGATGCTGCTATTTCCGAATTTATCACTCTCGCATGCATTTCCAACCGAGTTGCAATGCAATCTATATGCATCAGGGACTAGCATTTCGGAAGCATTGACTGTATGATGATTGCTATTTTAGAATCATTATAGACAACAAGCTGAACTTCAACCACTATGTTTCAGTGTATAAATTGGGGGTGGGGGCCTAGCTCAGTGGTAGCGCGCTGGGCTTCCAACCAATGGGTCCAAGGTTCAATTCCCGGTCAAGCCCATGTTGGAAGGCTGTTTCATCCTTCATCTCATTGCCATGGTCCCTGCTTGTCCTAATTAGCCCATCAGGTGCAGAAATACAGGACGTAAAGCCCTAATCCACCACCACCATCGGTGTATAAATTAACCAGAATTGTCAGATACAGTGGCCCACATGGCATTGGTGAGCTGATTAAGATCAGGTACTCTTTTGGCCTACCTTGTTAGGTGTGAAGTGCAATTAGCAAACTAGAACAAAATACACTGATTTTTTGATGATGTTTGTTTCTATTATCAATATTAAAAATTTACCCGATCGCACATTGCAAGAAGAAAATGTCGTAATTTCTACCCCTGTCAATCAAGGGAGGGTTTTTTTAATTTATTTTATTGGGGGGCAACCAACTTTTAGTGTGGGCCCCTGAATATGCCAGATTTAGGGGCCCACATGGCCACTTAATCTTTCCCTCATCTGTAAAAAAGCAGCCAGACAAATAAATGCACTTCAAAAGTTATATGCAAATATATGGTGCATACCAGCCAAAGTAGGATATATGAATCTTTATTTCATCAAATTTTTTAGATTGTATATAAGACAGGAAACTTATTATAAGAAAGAAGAGTATGCAGTGACTATGAAAGTTGTATAGCGATCTTTTTAAATAAAACAGGAAAATGAATGCTTTATGTTTTTAGGAAAATCAACTTAGGAGAATTAGTTTGCTAGACACTTCACAATTTGTCACCACCTGTGGAAAGTCGCTTTTTGGTGCGGCAAATTACGCAGTATGAGAGACAATTCAAAATTAATAAAGCCACCATACAATACCATAAAATATGGTATGAAATCCATAGTATATCAAGGTGCTTTAGTATGGAATGTTTTACCTGTTAAAATTAAGGAAGTTGATGAATATGATAACTTCAGACAATTGTTAAGAAACAGTAACTACTGGAATAACTGTCAATGGATCTTGTATTTTTTGTATACGAAATAACCTATAACTTTACTAAGAAAATTCTATGTCATTCCTCATTTATTTGTAAATATTTGTCATCTTGTTTTTGTTATTTTATTTGTCAGTTAAAAGCTGCTGTAGCTGATGTTTCTTGTTGTATTGTCACCACAGGCTGCAAATAAAGTTTTATCCATAAATATATATATTAACGACATTGACACACTTTATGGCTATATAAGACCAGTGTGGAGACCCGCTGGTTAACGTATTTCCGCGAGTAATGTTGAATTTAACTCTTCCCATCCTGACCTTGGTCCATTCGTGTGGACAGCATAAATATTCACAAGCAACCAGAAACCTGACTGACCACACAGTTCCGGCGCTGTTTTTCGCTCTTTTTAGCCAGATATCTATTCCAAGCAGGTAGGTGTGCCATGCCACTCTGCAGAATGTATGGCTTCTGCGGACTTTTGGAGTCGGTTGAGCTACGCTAATAAATGATGGTGTAAAGAAATTTTTACGAATGAAGATTTTCAAATTGCAGATTGAAGCCCAAGCACAATACAGAATCTGTATTTTTGTGAAAAAGCCAACATTTTTTATCTTGGTTGATATCACACCGACCATGAAACGACTTCGAATGATATCTGGGATATAGCAATGACATTTTGTATAGAATAGAATAGAATAGTAACTTTTTCTTGCATATAATAGAATCCCACCATTGTTACTTTACCTTAGAATAGAATAGAATAGAATAGAATTGTAACTTTTTCTTGCATATAATAGAATCCCACCATTTTTACTTTACCTTAGAATAGTCTAAGAATAGAATAGAATTGAATAGATACCCACTAATACAGAAGTAACTTTATGTTTTTTTTAAACAGGTCATACAAGAGATCATGCTGACACCACTATACTTCCTGGTGCCTTGTAATTCACGTTTGCCTATTTCTGCCATTTGCTTAAATGTATGGAGAACAGTTCAGCAGGTCCTCAGTTGCCTGAGTTGTGTGCAATCAATATTGACCAGAGGGTCATATGCCAACAGAGAAGTGTGTACAGAATTAGGAAGACCATTGCACAGCCCAGCACTTTGTCCATCTGCAGATGGTGTCCCAGCACCATTCCCAGTTGCTTCACACCCTGACAAGTCCTAATCATGTGAAAGTAGGTTCAATTCTCAAGATCGATGTCCGTTTTTCATTAATGTGTTTAATATACTCACATTCTGAGGTACAGCTACTACTGCTACTTCTCTTGTTTTTATCTCTATTATGCCACACATATTACATTGGATATCAATCTTGATCTCTTCCAGCCACTCCAGGATGTTTTACCATGTATGTTTAAAATCAGATACACAGTTACCAAATGCGACTTACGTTTTGTATAATGGAAATTTTGCAAAACAAGTACACCCAAACTCTCAACATTCCATCAACTTTGGGAAGATAAAAACAAAACGTAGATAGATGAAGTTGAAATATTCTAGGAATTTCAAACAGGAAATGCAAGTCTGATGGACATATCACCACCATGAGAGGCAAATTAAGAACACGAGTGTCACTCTATGACAATTGACCTTCTATAGCTTGTTTATTGTTAGTCACTAAGCTCACAACCACATGGAACACTTCCTGGCGCTGCTTTCTGCGAAGTGAAAAACTGGAATTGGAAATATCAGGGCATGGGGATGCAAGGTTGACCAGTGTATCAAATTCTGAGTGGTGTGACAAACACTTGATTAGGTGTTGATATCTAAAAAAAACCCCAATATGAAGTGTGAACATGGTGAAGGATGCCTTATGCAGTGGTGCTGGTTTGCAGCGTGTGGACCTGGCAACTTCAGCAAAGGCAATAGAACTTTGAAAATTGAATGAATACCTGAAAATCCTTAAATAAAAACCTGAAAGCCTGGATGCAACTGTGTCTTGCAAAATGAAAATGAAATGAAATATAAAACATGCTTGGCATCATTATGTTTAAATTCGAATGTATTAGACATCCTAGAATGCTTAAAATCAGCCAAAATTTAATATTCAATGGAAGGTTAGTGGCTGGAGTTACAAAATACTGACCATCACCATCATCGTCAATCTTATGGCAGTGACTCCATTTAAATCAGATAAAAATGAGAAAAAACAAATCACCCGAATTGTGTGGACAAACCATTAGCCATTGAGGTTAGTGTTTGTACTTCTATGACCCACCAGTTTTCGGCTTTTTGAAAGAAAATGTCACATAGTGCCTTGTGAAAGTGGTTATGCCTCAAATTTGCATTTATTTAGATAATTCCAATGATATCCTCCATATTAAAACAATTGTTGATTGAAAATTAACTGCAGAATTGTTGTCACAATAAATGTTTGTATATACCAAGCTGTATGTAAACATATGAACCCAACTGTCTTTTCTTGTTTCCTTAAAAATGGTAGATAATACCATTCTAAATATAGCACATGCACACTTATCACACCTTTAGGTCACTTTCAGCTCGGCCTTTACAATACAAGCATTAGGTTGTGTCACTGATCTTACTGATGTCTCTTGACCTTTGCCCACAAATAGGGCAAATAGATTCTTGTTTAATAAGAAGGGAGAGCATTGACACCTTTGAGGAGGAGAATGCCATTCTGGGTTTAGGTCTTTTCTAATGAATTAACTGGCCCATCCTCCTGAATATCATGTGATTATTTCCCGATTAGTTGGAGATTCAAATAGTCCTACTGGAATGCCATTATTTTTCTCTGTTTCAATCTTATGACCTTGCTGGATCAAAATTGGAACCAACTTTCTTATCATCTAGTACCATAATATATATATATATATATATATATATGCATGTAAAGAAAACAGTGAAGGTGCAAATATTTTTTTTTTTTGTGGCTTGAGAGGTAAAGTAACTAAGAAATCACTTATTTGTAAACTTTCTACACAACTAGATACGCCATGCAAGCAGACAGAAATATGAGTTCTGTGATATGTGTCACTCAGGAAGCTCTGCAGCATGCACCCTCTCAATAATTCACAGACTGATATCGTCTGACATTATAAGATCAAAAATATCACGGTGGCCAATCGCTTATTATCCCTGACTAAATATGGCATAGCCTAAACAGACCTCGTAAGCATTGAGTAACCTTGAGCTATCCTGAAAGAGAAGATGCCTGGTGCTAGTATCTTTGGCCACACCCTGTATTTGTGGATAAAATCCTTAGCCAAACTTTGTCTCAATGTCTCAATGATTCTGGGTCTGTATCCTTGCAAGCCAGTATGACCAGCTGCCTGAGGCAGACATAATGCTTGGAGTCCACACCATGCTACACATTTACTGCATGGGTGGGGTCTTTGACTTACCTCAGCATAGATCGAGTACAAGGCACCTCCAATTTAACAAGAGGGCAGGGGCCTAGCTCAGAGGTAGCGCTCTTGGCTTCCAACCGCTGGGTCCCGTGTTCGATTCCTGGTCGAGCCTATGTTGGATTGCTGTTTCATCCTTCGTCTCATTGCCATGGTCTCTGCCTGTCATAATTAGCCCAACTGGTGCAGAAATACAGGACGTAAAGCATTTAACATTATGCAATCGACATCTAGCTGGGATGTAGAAGAGTGCCCGGGCAGGGGATCAAACCCGGGACCATCTATAGAGCTGGCCAATATGGGATTAAGGATGCCTTAGCCATTAGTATTAATTAATATAATACATTAATATAACAAGCAGTTTGTATTATAACATAAAAATTCGGAAAATGGCAAATGAATGACACATTTTATGTCATCAATGATCGACGACTGAAAATTTATAGAATTTTTGGGGTAATAACACTTATGTTATTAATGTTTAAAGCAACACTAGGGTGCGCTCTGTTATCTATGCAAATTAGTCACGGGGGTAAGCCAAGGAGGCTTGGGGGCCTGGTCAGTTTGCATCAAGGGACCAGCGCGTTAAGGTCACCCACCTCCTCCCCTTTTACCACCTCTGTTTATCAAGATAACCCATATTATGCGACCTTTCATCTTAGGACTCTTCTTTAATTTTGTGTTTGATTTTGTGTATTCTCTGATATGCATACTTTGTTATTGTGCTCTATATTTTATGTCTTTTTATGCGCCACATTCATTGTACTTATATACCTTATAGCGCGCGCGCATTTATTTTAGTTAGAAATAAAGTTTTACCCCTTTTAACTTGTGTTCTTTAAAAACCCATTACCAGCTGATTACCATGGTTATAGGCGTCCCAATCGTGTAAGGAGTTATAATGTCATAGAAAAAGCACACATTTTGCATAGATGCGATCAAATACGATATAATATTAGTCTCGCAGAGTCATTTTGTGCTCAGATTTGGGCAGCAATTTTCAGGATGCAATATACATCTCAGTCGGCTACAGATGAAGGTTTAGTTACAAGAATATGTTATTAGTATTGAACATAATTATCTGCTGACTTATTCACCCCTGAAGATATGAATGCAATACTGCGGATGCTGCTGGTGCAAATGTCTATTAAGAACTTGCCAGATGCCTTAAGGGCAAAATGACTATAGGAGCATATATCGTTATTATGGACAACAGTACATGTACAATGGCATTGCTGCTTTATGAGAAATTGATGCCATAGTATATAATCATATTCACTCCTTGAAGTACAGGGTCAAAGGTGTGTTTTCAGTAAGTTACTGGAGCTTTCGTCCACCAAACATGGACGCCTCAACTTAATAATATATTTATTTCATATCAGACACTGTACTTGGGATATGATATAACTGATATCATAACAATAACTGATGGGATGATGCGAAGATGATCATGAGGCCAATTTAATTATTTGGAATACCACAAAGCCCTATGTTGGACGACACGTAATCCATTATTTCCAATATTTTTCGCTCAGTACAACATACACTGCAGCCATCCAACATCTTAACAGCTGTCCAATATACTCTGCTGTTGTGCAACATACACCGATGCTGGATGATAATGAAGCATTCTGATTGCGATCTCTCTTTTGATTGCCAACCTTGGTTCATTTTATATTTATATATACTATTAAGAGTTCTATGACATCAACTTCAGCAATAGCTAAACTCAAAGACTTCCTACTATCTCAATATCAAGAAACATGGAATATCCATAGATGCTACATCTGTCACCAATACCTAGTTCATTTCACATCCAAATTCATCTCACCTCATCTCATGTATTATTCTATTCATCTTTAATTGTATGAGCATTTCTTGTATCTTATTAATCATTCTGTAAAATGTTTCTTGTTAATATATATATATTTTTTTTTTTTTTTTCACATGCAATATTTTCATATTGAGCTAGATTTTTTTTTTTTATTATATTTTTTTTTTTGTTTCTCTTTTCCTCAAATGTCTTATTTGTTTAGTAAAACATGTAAATTGTATCTATACTGTATTTCATGTGAATTGTGTATGATAGCATGATAAGAATACACTACAATGGAGAAGAGTGTAAAGATGTAACACATTCACATTCCACGTAAATCTTTGCCTCACAGTTTGCTCCTGGCTACCATCTTCTTTTTCATGCTGTTTGACAGATGAGCAAATTGCATGAAAAGCTGAAATTACAAAAGCAGCTGCTCCTCACCAGGACAGACTGTGAGTTATGGAATCAATAATTTCCAAAATTGACACCGAGGTGCTTTTGTTTTGGTTTCATTAAGTTGATGGTTTGTTGTCTTAGAGGTTAGATGACTGTCTGGGTATTTTAGTTATTAATAGACTAGGAAGAAAAGAATTAGCTGCTATAAATAACAGTCTGCAAAAGGAAATGTTATCAAAACCAAGGATAACAATAAACAAAAGATGACTTTCGCTGACAGACGTCATCCTGATTACAGCCAATTTCATAGACTTGGGAGCTAAAGTCCAGATGATGTCATGCGAGTCCAGGACTCTTTTAATGGTTGAGGGACTGCCTTAACCAATGGGAGTCCTGCATTCACAAGACGTCATATGGATCTTAGCTTCAACATCTATGAAATTGGCTGCATTATTCTCAACAATGAGTCAACATTTTTAATTAAATATTGTTAAAACTACAGGTGATACTCAATCTATATGTGTATATTGAGAATAATTTTACACATCTTCTCTATGCAGATGACTTATGCAGGTACTTTTCGACAACCTTGCAGACTATTGTAAAAAATGGCACTCTCACAGAAGGAAATCGTAGGAGTAGACTAAATGTAAACAACCCACAATTTTCTATCGATGGTGAGAATTTAGAGATAGTTGACTCATATAAATATTTGGGGCACGTCATTAGTAACTCTTTGAAGACACATAATACGATGTACGATCATCTGGCCACACAATCGCAAAGAGCCATGCATGCTCTTAAAGAAAGAATTAATTTAACTGTAGGCTACCTTCCACCTAAAATAAGCCTTAAAATGTTTGATACACACATTTTGCCAATTTTGGACTAAAATAGTGAAATCTGGTTTCCAAATAAAGAGATAGACGTATTGGAAAGAATACAGCTCAAATTCCTGAAGAACCTATTAGGTGTGAGAAACCAAACATCATCTGTTGCTGTACTAGCAGATACAGGCAGATTCCCATTGATATATAGTTATTATCACTAAGTTGTATGAACATGCACAAAGCAAGATGTTAACGGATATTAATGACAACGTAAAAAATCCTAAGCTTAGAACTTACAAACTCTTTAAGAAGGAACTGTGTCTAGAATCTTATTTAAATTACAACCTACCTAAGTATCTTTATCGTAGTATAGCCAGATTTAGACTGAGTTCTCATAATCTCCATATAGAATTAGGTAGACACAAGAGACCTTATGTAATAGCTGAAGAGCGCATTTGTATAAGATGCGACACAAATGACACTGAAGGTGAGTTTCATTGTTTGATAATTTGTAGAAATTGGGAAACGGCTAGAATGGATCTCTACCAAGCAGCTTATAAACATATTGAAGACTTCACTATCTTTCACCCCAAAGAACAACTTTTGAAAATAATGATTAATAAAAACTCAGAAATGATTTATGCATTAGGTAAATTCCTAAACATAGTCCTAAAAACGGATAATATCGTTTAATTTACATTTTCATTCATAAAGTTCATCATGGGTAGCTATAGGCACTGGACATGCAGACTTACATGGTTTGATTCGTGGTTGCCTGGTGCATGCTTGATTGTTTGTTTGTAAATATATTTGGTTGTTGATATGCTTGTTTATTTCATTTATTGTTGCTCCAAATAAGGATTTGTACATATATTGGTATGCTTATGTAATTGGTTTTACTGTCATTTTTATTATATATAGTTCCTAAAATAGACAATATAACCGGATAACATCTGTACATATGTAAATACCCACTCCTGCTGCTTATTTGTATTCAGTAGTAATCTTCTATGGTGCATTGATTCCTGCTAATTGCCCTGATGGTGCCTTGTTTTATTCATATGCTTATAGTTGTACATAATTATCATATAGATTTTTTTTAATATGTAACTAAATTATGTTCATGTAGATTGTTGTTTTATTTTACTTAATCATTATATATATGTATATTTTTATTTTAATCCTTGTTTTTATTTTTTTATGACACATGTATCTATTTGATGCCCTGCGGTCAATAAAATTATATATATATATATATATTATTCCATGAAATCAAGGATGACGTCAATTAAAGTATAAATATTACTTTATAATAAAGGGTTTAAATAAATAATATAAACTCGCAATAACGACTGAGTTGAAGCGAATAGCAATAAAAGAAGTTGATTAATAATCTCATAAAGCCAAAATTGGTTTTCAGTAAAAACACTGAGTTTGACTTTAATGGCAACGTCATGTTGCATATCATGAAACACATAAAGGTCATCTAGGTTAGCTATTAGTAAGCTGAACCAACTCATGGCAGTTCTGGGCACCTGGAATCCATCAATAAGCCTTTTGCTAAGTGAATTACTAATACGCTGTGTCAGGAAGCCGTAATGCAATGTACAGCAGAACATGGATCCTGCTCAAATTGCATCATCTTGCTTATGACGTAGTAATTTAATAAGGTGACATAGCCCATTGAGTAGGCTAAATGGAACAACCAAACAACACAATACTTACAGAAGCCCTGTATAATAAGTCAGCTGCTGTAGACAGTTGAGCAAGTATACCCTTGTTAAAGACTGCCAGATTCCAGAGGTAGATATTTACTGGTATAAGAATGCATTTGCCCAGGTACAACAAAATCAGTAACTATTTATTTTTGGTTCACACAAACATACAGTAAAGCTAGAATCAGCTAAAGGTAAAGTGTGAAAAATAAGTCAGTTTTTCCTTGCATGTACCTTCCGCCAACCTGACTCGGGGAGGGGGAGGGGGCTGCAGAGGATGAATTAATCAAGCCTAGCTAGGATTTTCACCATTTTCTCACCAGCTACAAAGAAATCCAATCACTTCAAGGAAGATTGGAAATTATCCAACATTGTTATGGCCGCACAATGCAAATTGAAGAATGATGTGAAAATAAGTAGAAAAAAAACAATAACACTAAGCTGGCAATTGTATAATAATCTTGAAAAACAAATGCAACTTCACCACTCTTACATGAATGGCCACCCATTACTGTGGGGTAGTCATGTTAGTGAGGTAACCTATTATGCAGCATGTCATCAATTTGTAAAGTGTTGTGACTTCGATTTAAAATAGTTTCTCAATAATGAGGATGATTATAATGCAAGGTTATAAGAATTAAAAACTGCATATGACTCTTTAGACATTTATATATTAGACACAGTTACATTGGATACGTATTGAACTAATTTATATTGGACACATATATCAATAATGACATTTCATTGTCGATGAAAGTATTTATATATATTTGTAATGGGTCAATCAGTAATCACATATATATAAACAGTCAGGGTTTATTTGTATTAGCCAAAATGAATAAGTTCTCAGGGGCTGTAGTCAGTTCGTTTAGATCACAAAATATATAAGATATTACAAAGACATTATAGGTGCAACATTTGAACTTTCACCTTTTGTGTGTGTCTCCGCAAGTTTTATTATTTAGTGCCCATGGGGACGTCGACCTTGACTTGAATCACAGTTTTGACCCAGATATAGCCCAGTATAACCTAATACATCACATATATGCATACACTGCTACTGCTTAATCATTCACACAAACATGCCATCAATGCCTCTTTCTCTGTCAGCAATGACTTGAATAACGACCTAGACAGGCTATCAATATTTAGTGTGATAAACACATCAATATTTGATTCACTATTCACGATGTGCTGATCAATAGATGTATCCAATGCAACTAGAATCCATTCATTTCTGTTGGAAATTGTTCAGTTTGTGGCTTACTGGTCATATGGTATTTCAACGATTTTAAGAGCAGTTGTAAATGTAATTTTGGAAAAAAGACATTATATGCAATAGGAATGAATACTGTGTGTCGAACACAAGCACATTGACAAAAGATATTAAATAGTAGCATCAAGGTGTGATGGAATTGGTGGGAGTCCTCAGGAAACCAAGGGGGCATCTCAGTAGCGATATATCAAATATCTTAGAGATGTCCCCTTATATTACATGTATCATCTTTTATTTCATTCTTATGTTTCTTATATGTTAAATTGTATCAATGATTGATATGTGTAATATGAACTAAGTATGTTCTGAGTTCTGAGATGGCTAAATGAAATACACTATCCCTCTATAGCCATTTTACTAATATGTCTGTGATCTTCTTCTAACTATTAAGTCAGTCTTTATGCAATCTGCAGCTAGTCTACTGGCAGTATACTGCCAAGATAAGATAAGATAAGATAAGATAAGATAAGATAAGTGGAGTGGAGTTAAGATAAGATAAGATAAGATAAGATGAGATAAGATAAGATAAGATAAGATAAGATAAGATAAGATATGATAAGATATGATAAGACAAGATATGATAAGATAAGATAAGATAAGATAAGATAAGATAAGATAAGATAAGATAAGATAAGATAAGATAAGATAAGATAAGTGAAGTGAAGTGGAGTTAAGATAAGATAAGATAAGATAAGATAAGATAAGATAAGATAAGATAAGATAAGATAAGATAAGTGGAGTGGAGTTAAGATAAGATAACATAAGATAACATAAGATAAGATGAAGCTGTCCATCCATGCACCTTTCATAACTTGCTATCAAAAAAAAAAAGCTGAACTGGTAAAAACTAAGCACACAATTTATTGACAATAGTCATAAATCTGAAAGCAGGTCATCTGAATTTAATTGATATTTGCCAAACATAAAAGGCAGATGGCAGACATTATGCAGTGAGCAAATACGGTGGCGTTCCAGTCACAGTAGGTTAGTTAAAAGATGACATTTTGCTTCTACAGTCTTGGTGCTCATGCCATGTGGCTTGGTAGACGAAGGTCTGTCGGCAGTCAAATTTTAGCACATTGTGTTTACTCTAATATTTAGTGTTTCCGTTTATTATTATTGCTTCAGAGACGCAAGTTCCTTATTCCTTTTTTATTAATTTTTTTTTGGTTTACTCCATACTTAGACTACAGCCTTAATTTCTGTCTAAAACTGTTTAGCCGTTCTGTCAACACTTGCACTGAAACTTTAAGCAGTGTGAGAGACTGACTAAGGAGCACCTACGATTTTTATTTTAAAATCTGCTGTTAGTTCACTCTGGTGTTGTATTTCAGTGTCAAATCCTTCATTGTCTTCAAGGCGTCCAGCATGCCAACTTGTGTTATGCCTATAGGGTGGAGTGAAAAACTACGAAATCAAGAAATCTAAAAATAATAAAAAAAACAGCAGTTCTGAATAGTTCTCAAATGGTCAAAACAAATATTTTCCAAGTGGTTTTAGAGAGTTGCCGCCAAAAATTTAACTGCAACTGGACATAGGAAAAGAACATGGAAATCCCTATTGAAATAATGGTAAATATTGAAAGTTGGCTATTTACAAAGTATATAGTACGATAATTAATGGTATTCGGAGTTAAGCCATCATGGCATTTGGAAGTATTAATATCTACATCTAGCTTCTTCTAGTATTAACACAGATCCAGAAAATATAGCATAAATCAAATTCATTGTCTCAAACAAGTAAGAGTATGGCATTATGCACCCAGAACTGACATAGCAACTGATTGAACAAAATTGTGTTGTAAGTTTACTATCATATTTTACACAAACAGCAGTGTATTAGTGAGTGCATCCAATGACTTTCTTTAAGTAATAAACTGTCAGATACCTGTCTCTGTCCGGGACCCTTGAACCTTCAGGGTCCCTGGAGACTGAAGTGACCTACTTTTACGTGATCGCTACGCACGTACAAGGTATTGTGCTGACTGAACAAATTAGTTCAATCTTCACCGCTCTAGATTGCTTCGTAAACAGCGTATATTATCCTAATTTAGGCAGTTTTATATTCCTTGAACAATATTAAGCAACTTTGAATCGATGACCATAGGTCAAAAGTGGCTGGGTTAGTTGTGTGAGACATTTGGTGAGTTGCTCAAATGGCGCGGGCAGTCGACTTGTAGACCGGTCAGATACAATTATTTTGTTTGCCATAGCTGGCTAAAGTCATTCTTACTTATAATTCCTATTTATATTGGATCTTGGCTTCATATCCCTTACATTATAGTATGCAAA